>JAQGCM010002422.1:0-11263 GCA_034699705.1 Hymenaphorura dentifera
GCAGAGGTTCGCTCGGGTCGTAAGTGACCCCGTTGAGCACATTCATTGTTTTCTGTACACGAATGACTCCGTAGGTCACAAAGGCGTAGGAAAGTATTAGATTTACGCCCAGTTTGATTTTCTTCCAGGTGTGGACAGTAGGAATCAAGCACAGGTTGGCTGAGTCCCATTCGTACGGCACAAATCCTATCCTGCAGCACAGATTCATGTAGAAACTCATCACTTTTAGCTCAAATTCTGTGAGCATTTTGATATAGACCAAGGAAAAATTGAAATTCCCAAAATTGTAAAACGGAGGACTGTTGTTGAGTTTGGAGTTGTTGAGCAGTAGTGAAGTGCCTGGCATTCCTCATCCAGGAGTATTTGTGTCTAGCGTAGAATCAAATAATTAAAATGGCATTGGCATTTGTGTTTCGGTGGACATCGTGGAGGTCACACGCGCCCAATTTTTGTTTTATTCGTGTCGGATGTAGACTTGGCGGTGTTCCCCGTGTTGTAAGTCAGTAAAGTGGTTGTGAAATGTTAGAATGTGCTCTTCTCGTATTGAGAAAGGTCATTAAGGAAAAAACCAGGTATTTGGTTGTGGACATTCTCCGAAATGAGAATAATGTCAGTGTTTTTGACAATTGACAACGTGCAATTCGACGATATGTTTTAACGTGAATTTGTGTGTTGGTAAGGACCTTAAGTGGTCTGAGCTCCGCTAAGTGGCCAACAACACGCGTTCAGCAAGTGGCGTAATTGTACATGAGTTGAAATTTGAATGTTTTACATGAATGGCTCCGCTCCAGGTCCAGTCTATTCATCAACGTTTGGAGTTGAAACGGAATGCGTTGGCTGAATTGAAATGCTAGGCTGCGCTGGGCAGGAAGGGTCAAATAAAAGGAATCTTTCATTGCATTTATTTGAAATACAAGTTTTAGGATAGTTTTGAAATGTAATTTGAGTTGGTGGGCGTAAACTGTCAACCCCTTAGGCTCTGACACATGGAGCAGACGCAAACGCCCTGGTTGCAATGTCCTATGGCGCAGGCATGGTTGTAACAGGCTCCGGTGCAACTTCCGTCTCGGTCTCCGTCCCGACAACTCCCACCGTCGACCCGGTCGATCTCATTCTGCGCTTCCGTCTAAAACACCCCAGCAATCAGTCAGCCGTTTCATCAATTCAAATCAAATTAATATCCTGCATTTTGTCAATTTGACTTTACCGGAGTTACGCGCCAAAGTAGTCCAATCGTCAAGCTAAACACCACAACTGTGACTCCGAATTTGAACATTTTGGCAGTTTAAAATTGAACTAGGTGGTGCTGTGATGCGTCTGACTAGATTTGAATTGTTTGCAACAATGGACGAATTAAGTGAATAGAATTTGAGCAACTAAATCTGAGCTACGACTACTCTTTGTGGGCTATGAGTTTTGAGTTGGTCTTTTATTGATGCGAATTGTCCTTGGTGAGAGTGAAGAGGAACTGGGATGGGACTATGGGACTAGGTGCGATCCATCCATTGTTGTCTTCCTTTGTTCAGATCAGGTTTCTTGCATCTGCACTGCGTCCGCACTGCGGCACGCCACGGCAACACGAGAACGCCAGTAAGTCTGGCACAGCACCACTTCCACCACCAACTTCCTCGCCCATTTCTTGTCATCCTTGTCACATTCTGACGGCCACAGCTCTTTGCCTAGATAATTCGCACTTTTTGCACTTTTTGCACTTTTCGCTTCCCTATTTTGCACTCATTTCTACTTTGCAATGCCAACTGCCAAGTCAGACAAAAACAAACCATGCAATATTGTCATATCCTACTACGCGCTGACCAACTCAGCGTCAGCACTAGCTCAATTCAGTCAAGGAATGAGGCCAAAATTAGAACAAAAGCATTTTAAATAGCCAAAACTTAGCACAAAAAACTACAACAGAAATAAAAGATTAAATTACAAAGAATTGTGTCAAATTTTGAAAAACCAGACTCCGGTCCTCATTTTATTCAATTAATGAAATGAAGGATCCAAATTTTGAATGAGAAAGAACAAGTAAAAGACAAGTAGAGATTTTAATTGGCGGGTGGTGGATTTGGAGGCATAGTGATGGGAGCTTGTGCCGATGGGGCGGATGGGGCCGAGAGACTTTCTTGTCGCAGACGATCCACGCCCTCCTCTCCACTCGGACTGATGGCTGGACCGGCACCGGCATTCGGGTCGATGACTTCGGAGGGAGTGGGCGGTGGCGTTTCTTCCGTCTTTGGGTAGCGAAGGCCGTGGCGAATGAAGGCCCCGCCCTTCAAGCGCTTCACGATCACGCGCAGACTCGTCACTTTGGCCTTCTTCACGCGCATCTTCCGCTTCTTCGGCGTCAAGTCCTCGTCTTCGGCCGAGTCCCGGTTCTGAATGTCGCGGATGGCTCTCTCAAAGTCTTCGTCGTCGTGCTCGTCCTCTTCGTCAGAGTCGTAGCCAGAGCGCCGGATGTGGGACTTGATGTACTCCACGAGGTGGACGCCCTTCGGAGCAGTGCCGGGCAGGGACGACTCGCCCATGAAAATCCAAGACAGCGCCGCCCCCATCTTTCGGTCAGCTGCAAATTCAAAAAGTTCAATCAATTAAATTGCACGCAGAAATTGTTACGTAAAGTTTTGGCACAACTCACGCAAAGTGGGGTCGACTGTATTGAGGGCGACGTAGATTTGCATCATTGACACGTCCGTGTCACCGGCAGGGTCATCCTCTCGTTCCGCGGAGGCCAAAGACACGCCCAGTTCTCCCAAAAGTTCATTCAGAATTTCGTACACGTAGCGAAGTCTGTCTTCGTCCAGCTGCTTGGCCAGCTCAAGAATAAAATCCCCGACCAGTCCCTCATCCGTGTTTTGAAAAAATGCGACAAACTTGACCGGAGACCAATCAGCAAAAGCATTGGATTGCTTGGAAGCTTCGCGGAAAAGGCGGGTGAATTGGTCTTCAGTTTTGTCCGAGTACATGTCTTGCAAGATTTTCTTAAAGTCGCTGAGTGGGAGAGTGACGGCGTTGGGCGCCACTTCTTCCGCCTTCTTGGCGAGTGCAGCGTTGATGCGCTTGGCCTCCCCGCGGAACAAGTGGTAAACGGTTTCGTCAATGTTCCCGTCCAGAATGCCGATGAATTGGGTGAGGCGGTCGTCGATGGCCAGACGTTTGCAACTGTCGACCATGTTGTAGATCCACTCCATGCGCAGAGAGGCCAGGTGGTAGCGTTCCTCAAAGTAGTCGGCGAAAAAGTCTGGGAACTTTTGAATCACGACCGTTTCGACGGGGCCGTCGAGCATGCTGCTGGACAAACCGCCGCCGCCGCCGCCGTAGCTGTAGCCAGAGTCCTCGTCGTTCTTGGCCTCCAGCTGACGCTTGGCCAAGTCCAGCTGGTCCATCCGAGTTTGCCAAACGTCTTGGATGATGACGGCCAAGTCGCGGCGGGTGAGGTAGCGAATTCGGATCTTGCCGTCGAAACGAAGGTGGCGGGGGATTTTGAGGTTGAGCCCAAAGCCTTGCTTGTACTCTGGCTGGGCGTTGACCTTCTTGCCAGTCAACTCTTCGACGAGGCGGTCAACAATGTCGTTGGAACTCTTGCCCAAATAAATGTTTTGCCAGTGCGGGAGGCCACCGTCCACGTGCTCTGCGATTTTGGTCCAAGAAGGCCTCGGAGTTGCTTTCTCACGCAAGGCCTTCACGGTTTCTTGAAGAGTGTCTCGCTCAGAAATGAGATTTTCTATTCGCTCTCTGAGGCCTTGGACTTGAGAGGCCAGGATGTCGTAGGTGGCGTTGGTTTTTCGTTGGCTCTCTTGCACGTCGTCCATGGATTTTTTGAGAGTCTCAAATTCGTGGCGCGGAATGACGTCCGAGTAGTCGGCCTCCAGCACGGTCAGTCTGGACAAAAATGATTGGTCAATTTATGACAAATTTAGCTGGCTCATGACTCTTACCGAAACTGGGCATCTGACAAATTCTTGCGACAAATTTCAAGAGCTGCCCTGAGGATGAGGGGGTCGTCCTTGGTGATGACGTCTGGCTCAGCTTGGGCCTCTTCCTGCTCCTCCACTTGCACGATCCCGGGAGCAAGCCTCGGGCCCATCCCCATTTTGCGTCTTAACTCGTTGATCTCAACGATGAGGAGTTTGCGCGAGTCCTCAGACTCTCGGCGAATGTCGTGCTCTTCACTCAAAGAAGTCTCCAACCTGTACACCAATCAAGCAGAGACAAATTAAAAAAACCATTATTTGGCCTCACTCGCATTGCAATTATAAAATTGGACTGACTTGACGAGAATGGTGGTCATGGTGTTGATGGCCGCGTCCTGCTTCTCGACATGCGTCATGAGCAACATGCACTGCTTCTCCAACTCGGCGACCCTCAAGTACCCCTCAAACCGGACCTTCTCCATCCGGTTGTCCAGCGCCTTCTCGGCATGATGAATGTTGCGCGTGACGACCTTGGCCTCCTTCAGCTGCTGTTCCTTGAGATGAAGGACAAAGTCGTAGACGCGTTTGATGTCGCGGAGGACGGGGCGGAGGGCCTCAAAGTGAAGGATGATGGAGCTGAAGGCTCTCTTGTAGACCTTGAGTCGGGCCAGCAGCTTCTCTTCCGGCTCGTGGAGGGCGTCTCTGACTGACAACGAGGACTGGTGACGTCCAGCTCGCCCGGCCGTAGTCTTCCCGTCCTCAAACAACCAGAACATTTCGTAGACGGGAGGCCCGCAGGCGAGTCGGTTGATTTCTTGTCGCACTTGCTCTTCCAGCCGTTTCAAGAACGAGGACTGAGTGACCATGGCGGCCGGGCGTTCCTATAGACCAACAACCAACACAATAAGCCAAGGGCCTCAAGGGCAAGAGTCACGAAAAGAAAAGAGGCCGACTTTTTTTCGAAAGAGGGTTTTTGACTTACGAGGATTTGGCCCAGAGCGTGGCTCATGGTGTGAGCTTTGGCCACCAAATCTTTCTTTGCGGGCGCTGGGATCCCGTTGGCAGACTCGTAGTTGACCTCTGGCTCTTCGTCGCAAGCTTTGAGGAAGGCCTTGCCCTTGACCCCGCCGCGAAGCTCTTCCTCGAAGGCCTGCAAGAAGACATTTTTGGCAGACTTGCCGCGAGTGCCGTACTTGGTGGTCAACTCTTTCATGACGTGGGAGGCGATGAGCTCTTCCTTGAAAATCTCGACTCGCGCCTCCTTTTTCTTCAGTTGGGCTTTGGACAGTTGGCCAGGTTCGGAGGGGCGGAGCTTGATGGCCGTCACGGTCGGACCAGCGGTCGTCGCGGTGGCCGCGGTCGGCACGACTTTCTCTTCAGCGGCGGCGTCCATCGTGCAAGCAAAACTAGTGAGCTCGGGTTGAAGTTGAGTGCGAAAGTGTGGGAGATTAAATTGGAATTTAATTAATTGAATTGGGAGACGACTAGATAATTTTGGATGAGTTGAAAATGAATGGAATGGGATTGGAGGAGAGCGAAAAACTTGACAAATTTGTGGAATTGAAAATGAAATGAATTGTGAGCGGAGGAAGGAGCGAACAAAATGAGCGGATGGCGGAGTAAACAAACAAAATTCAAAAAAATGGTGTTCCGTTGTCATGACAACAAAACCCAATTTCGAATGCTAAATTGGGCGGTGCCGTGCCAAAGTGGCAAAAATTGTGAATTACGTAACAGAGCGGAGATTTACAACATTTATAACATTTATTGAACACATTTTGACCCCACAGACCACACGCTACGCACGCCCACACTACTAACTGCACAGCAGTCACACTCCTTCACTCCTTCACTTTTCAAATTTTGAAATTTGGCATATTTTGAATGATCAAGACTCGAGTCAATAATCAATTAATTTCGGATTCTGCTTTTGACACACCTTAACTATTGCGACTTCTTTAAGACAAATTGAGACTAATTAAGATAATGACTAAGGACAATTAAGATTTACAAGCCTTGGGGTCTCTGCTCTCTGTCCTTCTGTGATTGGTTAGTTGCGCAGCTTGAGCATCTCCAACTCCACGACCTCATTCCCATTTTCATCCAACTCCTCAGGGTGCTCAGTGTGGACTTGGCCCAGGTCATAAATGTGGAGTTCCCCGCCGTCCCCACTGTCCCCGCCAGCGCTGCTCCCACTCCCACTCGTCCCGCTCGTCCCACTGCTGGACGATGAGTCGGTGCTCGAGTTGCTCGTCGTCGTCCCTGTCCCAGACCCCGACCCGTCCGAAGCAGAGGCAGAGGCAGAGGCTGAACGACTCCCGCTCCTCGTCACTCCCGTCACCTTGCAGCGCTTCTTGACCGGCAACACCACCGCAGCCGCGCCATGTCCAGACTCTCCCCCAGACCCGCCCGACCCTCCGTCCAAGTCGTGCACAATGTGGTGTTTGGACCTGCTCCGATGACCGCGACTCGCCATCGCCACACGCCGCAACTCCTCCTCGTCCATCGTCTCGTCCAACTCCTCTGGCTGGCCGCTGAGCTCGAGGTTGGTGGAGGACTTGGAGGAGTGGCTGGAGTGGGGAAGACGACGGTGACGACGCCGACGACTCCGCTCCCGCTCGCCCACGACCAGGTTCATGGCCTGAGTCAAGATGCTGATCATGACGTTGGTGTCTAGGTCGCACTGGGCCGTGATGTATGACAAGTCGTCCTCACACCCTGGAGCACCTGTCACGGCACAGATCAAAACAATTAGGAACTGGGCCACGACGCGCTGGACAAGAGCGGCATGGACTTGGGTTCTGTCTGCTTACCAAGATGGTCCTGGACGACAGCCCATTTGCGGAAGGCGGCGATCAAGAAGAGAGTCATGCGAAAGTCACGGCGCTCATGACTCAGCGTGTCCTTGGCGATGACGAGGCGACTGATTTTGGTCTCAACCTTGCGCCGGAGCTGGGCAGGGAGTTTGGCCCACTCGAGGAACAATTCCTTGAGGTCCGTATCTGCAACAATGACAAGAGAACAAAGGAAAATGAGACATGGGTGGGGCGCATCCAGAGGCTGACCTTGACTTGTTGACTTACGTTGGGGAAGGATGCCGACAAGGACGTGAGTCCACACTTGCTCATTTTGCTCATCGGATTTTGGCCAGAGCAGCGGCAAGTAGTGATCGTCGGAGCCGTCCACGTCGCCTCCACCGCAGCAGTGTTGTCCACTTGCGGCCATCCCAACTCCACAACTCACTCCTCACTCCCTCTTCGTACCTTGGTTCAGTTGGCTATTTGTTGGTCCTTTTAGAAGTTTGACGACTTTGAGCTGCCGTTGAGAAGATTGAGAACTGGATCCAAGTCCAGCTGTCCAGCCCACGAGCCTCACGAGCGACGAGCAGGAGACAGTGACAGTGCAGCCCTCCACTCTGCACTGTCTGCACCACCACCACCACCACGTCACAGCAAAGCCAACAGCTGAGCAGCAAAATCCGTTCGCTTCGCTTTGGTCAGTTTTTGTTTTGAACTTTTGACTCGCTCCTTTGCTCCTTCGACTGTCCACGTCTAGCTCGTCCGCTGCTCAACTTGCAAGTGAGGATGGGCGGATGGGACGGACGGACGGGAATGCAAGCAGAGAATGCAGTGCAGGCAGACAAGCAGCAGGCGAAGGCGAGAGCCGAGCACAGAGAACAGACAAGACTCACACATTTCAAACTCGGCAATTTGGCGCCGGCGGCTCGTCCTTCACTCATCCTTCCTTGGCTCACCCAACTTTCAAACTTTTTGGGGTGCCTTGATCATATTTTTTTCCACTCTTTTTTGCAAAAATGAGTGACAACGAAGGATTGGATTGTTTGAAAGTGATAAATGCACTTTATTGCTTTTTTCCGTTTTTTCTGCATTTGACAAAGCTCAGGCTGCACTGCACTGCACTGCACTAACAAAAGCAGTTTGCAATTTGCAATAGGTAACGCATATTCATTTGCACTAATTAAATTCTAGAGTTGAGTTTCTTTTTTGCCAGGATATTTGTCCAGGTTGGAGGTGTTGGAGGTGTTGGAGGAGAGTTGTTGACCTTGGGCTCCTGCTCCTGCCTTCTTGCCGTGAGGAACTGCGAGCGATGCAGCCGAGACTAGTGGGGTGGTCGTGCTGTGCTGCAACAACTTTCTGCCGGCAGCGGCTTCCATGACGCCCGCCTTGAGGGCAATGAGTCCGCTCCGAATCGCCGTCGTAGCACTGCTCATCCCGTTCATTGACCCCCCGTTCCGCACCGAGCCCCCACCCACCCCGACTCCGCGAGACCCACTCATTGGGTGGTCGTTGGACGACCCGAGAATGATTTTCATGTGCGAGTCGCGAGTAAAAGCAAAGGAGTGGGCGGAAATGTCGCTCTTGGATTTGGTTGGCCCTGAGGTGACGGCGGGTTGTGACGGTTGGTGCACCTCGGCGTAGTTTTCTCTGAGGGCTGGACTAGTGGGTGACAGTCTATCTCTCTGCTTGACCACGTTGTCCGACTTTCTGCTTTTGCTCGCATGTCCGTTCGCCTCAGATTTCGCTCCCGAATTCCTCGGTTTCGGACGGTGGTAGTTGTGCCTTGAGATTTGCTGCACTTGTTGCGTGAAAGACAGTCCGCTCTGTGACGCTGAAAAACCTGCAATTAAAAATAATTAATTAAAGTTGCCCTGTCCAGTTGGCTAGTCGAAGCTTTACCTGCACTGTTGGTTTTATCCGAAGATTCTGCCGTTGTCGGTTTGACGTCGAGACAGTCAAAAGGACTGTCATAAGTTCTGTGAAACTGCAGCGGCATCAGCTTCAACTTTTGAGGGTCTTGGGCACCCGGTTTGTCGAAACACTGGATCGTGTCCAGCGTCGTGTCCGACGAGGTCGCTGCACGATCCAACATTAAATTAATTAAATACCACAACAAAGTACGTCGATTGCAAAAAAACAAGTCTAATCGTATGTGGCAATTTGTGTTGCGGTTGTGCAAAATTTGATTGTTTATTTACCGGCTTTATTTCTTGCCGCAGTGACTTGACCCAAAAGTTTAGAAATTTCCGTGTGCCCACTTTTGAGTGCGACTCGGGTCGGAGTGCGTCCATAGAAATCCGAGCGTCTTGGGTCACCGCCGTACTCGAGGAGAACTCTGACGCATTCAATGTAGCCCTCTTGAGCAGCTATGCACAGAGCCGTAGCGCCCTGAAAAAAAGTAAAGTTTGGGTTAGATTTGTGCTGTGGGTGAAATGAATTGGGGCAATTTCGGGGCTACCCGCCTGCCTACCTGGTTGCAAACGTGGTCGACGTCCGACCCGCGCTCGCACAGCAGTCTGACAATGTTGGCATGCCCTTGCCAACTAGCACTTTGCAACGGAGTCCGATTGTCCTTGTCGCTCGCGTTCACGTTGGCCCCAGCAGACACCAGAAGCTCGACCATTTCCAGGTGCCCTTGCCAAGCACTAATGTGAAGTGGGGAGCGTCCTTCGTGGTCTCTGGTCTCTACGTCTGCGCCGTGACGGATCAAAATGTGGGCCATCCCGAGCCGACACTCGAGGGCTAGGAGGTAGAGTGTAGAGCGACCTTCCGAGTCCACGTAGTTTAGGTTACCACCGCGACTGCAAATCACCTTCAAATACAAAATCCATAATTGAGGCCAAAAAACCAAATTGAGTTAAAGAAAAACCCAAATTGAGGCCAGAAAAACTAAATTGAGAGGGCTAATAATTTGTAATAGAATGAGGGGCGTGGGCAGGGAAGGAGCGAGTGAGGCCTACTGACCTGGACAATGTCTTTGAAGCCTTCTATGGCTGCAGCTCGGAGCGACGTGCGGCCATCGTGAGAATGCAAGTCCAAGTCACAGCCATAGCTGATGAGTTTCTCGACCACGTTGAGATGCCCCTCTTGTGAGGCAAGCAGGAGGGCATGTTTGCCATCGTTGTCAATGTCGCCCAGCCGAGCCCCGGCCTCTATGAGGACTCCGCACACGTCGTCGTGCCCTTCGAATGCAGCATAGTGCAAAGGGGTCCACCCTGCATTGTCTCGGTGTCCTTCGTCGAGCCCTCGGGCCAAGAGCAGGGCTACTACTCCAACGTTGCCCTGCAATCAAACAAACGACGTCAATGTCAAGGTCATGTGGTGCGTTACTTTTGGATAAGCCGGAGCCCTGCCCTGAGTCGGAGGCAGTGTAGTTACCTGAGCGGCTGCAACGGACAAGACTGTTCGGCCCTCAGCGTCAATGTGATCCACATAAGCACCCCAGAAAAGTAGGAGCTCAGCCACAGCCACGTGTCTGTAAGTTCAACGACATTTTAACTATTTAAATTAACTTAACTAAGTTAATTATTTAAATTTTAAATATTTCCTTAGTATCTGACCCCATTGAGGCAGCTGCCCAGAGCGGAGTGCGCCCTGCCTTGTCCGACAAGTCCACGTCTGCTTCAAACTCGAGCAACAGTTCACAAACTTCCCTAAATAAAATGGCCAAAAAATGTGGCGTCAGAGTTAGAGACGAAAGACGCGAAAGTTTAAATTTGAATTGGCGGGAATTTCTGTCGTACCTCTGTCCCTCAAAGGCTGCGACCAACAAAGCAGTAGCTCCATCTTTGTCCTGGTGATTGACATGTACATTCCATTCGAGGAGCATTTTGACGACTTCCAAATGCCCGGGACTAGCAGCCACACACAAAGCTGCGACGGAGAGGGCAGTCCTTCCGTCCGAGTCGGCGTGGTTCAGCTCCGCCCCACCGTTCAATAATTTGGCCACGATTTCCGCGTGTCCCATGTAAGCAGCTGCGATGAGCGCAGTGCGTCCCTCTACGTCGGCTTTGAGTGCACATGCGCCTGCGGCTAGTAAACTTGCCACGACGTCATCGTGACCTCCCCAAGCGGCTGCTCGCAGGGCACTCCGCCCATTGCTGTCAGTCAAGTCCACCTGTAATTCAAAAAATGCATGCATAATTAGTGCATTGCTGAGAGCTGAAAATGGCGCCATCTTACGGATAGAAATGGAGTTGCTACCTGTGCCCCGTTCTCGAGCAACAAATTAACGACTGGAGTGTGACCTGCCCAAGAACTGGACCTCAGCGGAGTCCACCCGTCATCGTCAGCATGATCTATGTCCATATCTTCCTTGAGCAGCTCTGCCACGATAGCTTCGTGCCCCTATTTGAAAAAAAACAACCACAATTAAGCAACTTTTAATTAGTGATTAGGACAATTAATTAAGTGAGAAGAATCTGACCTGGCGAGCAGCGATGTTGAGTGCAGTTCTTCCGTGCCGATCTAGAGCTTGGAGGTCAGCGTTCTCACAAATGTGGTATTGCAATGACTCCAAATCTCCGTCGTTGCTCGCGTCGTGCAGCG
>JAQGCM010002423.1:0-11262 GCA_034699705.1 Hymenaphorura dentifera
CGAACCTGATCCGATTTTCCACTAAATAGTTGTTAATTGCCAAAAGGCGGGACATCATTTATACTCACCCTGTACAACTAAGTAAAAGTAGGTTTTAAAGACTATAGAAATTCTAAACTTGATTTCTATTTCAGGTGTTAAATGAAACTTTCCCGAACCATACATTTCTTATGAATGGACTGATAGTTGGAATTAAGGTACGGAAACAACACATTTTTATTTTTCAAAGGATGAAATGAATGCAGTTTAATTCTTAATTTTGGTTTATTTCTAGGGTCTTTTGTCATTTTTGAGTGCTCCGCTGATCGGAGCGGTAAGTGAATGTATTCATTAATCTAGTTTAAAGGTCGAAATACATTGCAACGAAAGTTGATTTGATTTTGCAGTTATCCGACGTATGGGGAAGAAAACTTTTCCTTGTTCTTACCGTGTTCTTCACTTGTGCTCCCATCCCCTTGATGCAACTCAATACTTGGTGGTACTTTGCTATGATTTCAATATCAGGAGTGTTTGCTGTGACATTCTCGGTTGTGTTTGCCTACGTCGCTGACGTGACACCGGGTAAGTCACAACCCAAACTTTTGATATTGGTTTGGTTGTTGGAAACTAATAAAAATATTTCCCGGAAGAAAGGTGTTTTGTATTGTGCAATCAAATCGGAAACGAAAAACACAATAAATTTAGTCCAATGATTTCTGTTAAAGTTATTACTTTACCGAGTCTCGGCATACAACTTCACATCTCTTTGATTTTAATTTTATCAGTTGATAATTTTGTGTTGGATTGTAGGAGAACAAGAACGCTCTGCTGCCTACGGCTTGGTGTCAGCAACATTTGCCGCCTCTTTGGTCACATCTCCGGCACTGGGAGCATACGTGGAGAAAGTTTACGGAAGGGCAACAGTTGTTGCTCTTGCCTCAGCCGTAAGTCCGCAACTATCATATTAAACAATGAGATTGCGAAAGTTATTGCAAAAGTTTAAAACCCGTTCACTTTGAAATGCAGATAGCAGCGCTGGATGTATTTTTTGTCCTTGTGGCTGTTCCGGAGTCTCTACCACAAAAGCTTCGAGTATCTGCTTGGGCACCACTTGCCTGGGAACAAGGTATTTGAGCTATCCAATTTTTAGTTTTATTTTAGTAAATCAAATAGTTTAGTTTATAATAATTCCGTTAGTTCAGTTCTGAGACCCTGCTTAATTAGGCTTGTCAACTATACTTTAATAATTATAATATTGTGTTTAGCCGATCCTTTTGCAGCGCTTCGTAAAGTCGGCAAGGACAAGACAATTCTATTACTTTGCGTCACAGTACTTCTCTCTTACCTTCCTGAAGTAAGTGAAAATTAGTTAGAAATTGAATCTTCAAATAAGGGAAGAATTCGATTACTAACTCTATTTCTATTCTGACATTTCAGGCTGGTCAGTATTCGTGTTTCTTCGTGTACCTTCAACTGGTCGTTGGGTTTAAATCAGAAGAGGTTGCTATATTTATAGCATTTGTCGGATTAATGGTAAGATAATCACAATTTCATAGAAATTTGCTAAGAATTCAGCGAGCTGACGATTTAATTTTGTAATCATATTCTATATGCATCCGCAGTCGGTTGTAGCACAAACAGCCGTGCTGGGCCTCCTCATGAAGAACCTTGGACCGAGGAAGACAATTGTTATCGGGCTTCTTTTCGAAATGGCTCAGCTCGCCTGGTATGGTTTCGGATCTCAGAGGTGGTAAGTTGTTCAGTCATTGTTGAATTAAATAAAAAAGTTGTCACCCGTTTTATTCATTTTAAACTCATATTCACTATGGTGTACTGCTGAATAGGATGATGTGGGCAGCAGGAATTTTAGCTGCGATTTCAAGCATAACTTACCCTGCCATTTCAGCGTTTGTGTCTACAAATGCTGATTCAGACAAACAAGGTAAGGTTTCCATTCCAGAATTCCAATTTCTTGTTGTTAGACGTCCCAAGTAAAGTATTGACTTAAGTTTTCTAATTCCACCCCCCGTTTCCTTAGGTTTGGCTCAAGGGATGATTACAGGAATGCGAGGTCTTTGTAACGGACTCGGTCCTGCAGTCTTCGGGGTGATATTTTATCTGTTTCATGTGGATTTGAATGTTGACCCAAACTCGTTAAACGCTGGCGACAAAAGCGGTTCTGATTCCAATCAGAGTGGTGCTAATCTAACCACAGAACTTCCTCCACCTCATCATCTTGTTGAACATGTAATTGGCTTGTAACAACGAACAGACTTTAATTGTTTTGACTGAAACTGAAGTTGTCAAAACCAGTTACGCAATGGTGGAAAACATACATGTCACGCATTCGTGACTGTGACCCTTTCAGTTTTCGACTAGCGAATTGGTAAAATTATTTCGATCCGCTGTTTTAGTCAGCGGTAAGTAGTTGAATGTTTTGACCTACTTTTCTTCGAGTCAGGCATTCTTGCAACAATTGCAATTTTTTCTTAAGGATCAGTGACAATTTCTAGACAGCCTTTCGCAGAGCGTAGAATTACGAGAAGGAACATTGTGAGGCATACCGGTTTTACCAGGGCGCCTTAACAACGCGTAATTACGCTAACAACTAAATAATAAATAGCGTCTAGCGTTGTTAAGGCGCCCTGGGTTTTACGACTGACGACTAACAGTGCAGTTCTTTGTTTATATTTTTGTAACTTTCTATTTCAGTTATTGCCGGGACCCCCGTTTGTATTTGGCTCGTTGATGGTGATGCTTGCTATAAGGTAAGATTGTGTAATTTGCAAACTTTTTTATAACACAACTTTGCAAATTAATACATAAAATGTGATTGTAGCGTGGCTCTTTTCATCCCTGAGCGCAAGTCAACCAAAGTGAGAAGGCAAGGTGGATCGGACTCTGATCTCGTTGACCTCGAAAATCCACAACACGCTGGGCAAACCCCTCAAACAATGTCTCTTCTTATTCCACAAAATGACCCAACTATACTTTGAGCGTTCATGTTTCGGATTAAATGCCGATTTTTTTTATATTCTCATTTATCTCGATGTGTGCTTCATAAGTTGTATTATGCGAAGGTTTAGTATTTTAGTTAATTACCATCACAGTTTGTTATTGTTACCCTCCGAACCATTCATTGGAGACAATGAGATACTTTCAGGCTTCAGGTGTTTCGAAAAAAATGAAGTGGGGTTCGATGTTAGGAGATTTGCTTACTCTCACCATTAGGCTTCAATATATGACTAGACCATCATTCACTACACAAACGTTGTAGAGACATATTTGAGATTTAATTCTGATTGTAGTCTTGTAGTTAGAAAATTTAGATTCGAACGATTTTTTTTTTAAAATAAGAAGTTCCCTGGTGGAATTCAACCCGAGGTATTCAAATGCTGTTAAACTGCAAGTTGGATCTTGCTTTATGTGGACGTTTCGTTGTTTCATGTATTAGTATAGTAGTTATATTAATGCAAGGTGTGATTAGATTTATGTGACCGTAAAGCAAATATTTCGCTAGGTTGTGGTTGAATTTGACGACTAGCATTGGACTGGACATGCTATGCTAAGTTTTTTTGCAAACTATTTGGAGACAAAGGCTCTGGGGTTGGGATGGGAGTGGGACTTTAGTTGGAGTTTCATTCAATTCAAATGGAATTCTGATGAATCTGGTGTAATGCTTGCAAGCATACTAGCAACGTAGTGCAAGTTACCGAGAATTTTGTGTGATAAATCTTTCATACTTTGAGAAATGGTTTCTTTTAATTTATTTTCATTGTAAATCTGGGAAAGAAATCTAAGAGAGTCAAGAAACGCATAATAGATAAACATATTTTTGGTGAAGTCGACGAGTACCAAGACTTAAAACACGGTAAACGAGGAAAGAGTTAGTGAATTGCTTTTCGAATCCGAAAAATTTCGAAAATTAATCAAAAATTATCAAAGTTATAGCCGAGTCCGTAACATATTTTTGCGACCACGCGTGCACGAGACACAAAATTATAATGTACTTGAACATTGCAGGTTTTAAGAGAATGTCCAAAACTGCGATGAGCCTTGATCGAGTCTGTTATTAATTAGCTTGTAAGGTGTTCCCAGGCATGACATTATGGCAGTAATTAGACGAAATAGTCACTTATTCACAGAAAATAAAATGTGCCCAGCAATTTTTTGTAATCTTGTCGTGTCAAAATTATGTTACAAATTAGTAGACATGTTGACAAATCAAATCCTTACAATTAATATACCGCCCATAATAAAAAATTAAGACAAGCACTGTATCTGTGTCATTACGAATTGACGGTAAAAATAAAAATTACGACTGTAATATCGCGTTTTATGCATTTTGTATTTGCTCAATTTGGTGCACCGTGCTTTTAAAGCTTGGGAGAACCTCAGACTAAAAGATTCATAATTTTACTTTGCATTTGGAACGACCTTATCGCAGATTTCGCTACTGAAAATTTCAGTTAGCGGCATAACAGGAGTAAGAATTAAAATGCTCATTTATTCGCCAAGTGAATTTTTAGTAGGAGTATTGTGTCAGCTTTTGAAATAAAAAATTACAACTTCATATTTATCAAATTATCAATTATCAGTTTTGCTCGTATTTCGATTACGAGAAGATTAAGATCCATTCTTGAAGTTACCGTCTCAACATGTTTATGTGGTAAATTGCAATAGCTCGCCATTGCTTAAGCCACACCACAGTTTCGGAGTCAACCGATCAAAGGTACACTCAAGCACAGCTGCACGCAAGCCCTTCAACGAGTTCACTCTTGAATTGATTTTACGAACGTCGTAAATGACAACCTGACAAACCAGAGTTTTTTTATCACTAAACTTCCAGTTATTAAGTTGGTACTTTTGGAGTTGGAAGGTTTAATAGACTTACCGTATTATCTTCAAATCCAGTGGCAATGTATCGCCCGCATGGAGAAAGCGCTGGCCTTGCGTTTGGAACATGTACTTTGGTATTGACATCTGCAATGCGAATCACACATCTGAAATAGGCGAAAAAATGGCAAGATGTGTAAAAACAAAACTTGGAAAAAATACTCAAATTACTTTACAACATTACTTTTCAGTTCTCAAATCCCACAATTTTATCGGATCAAAGGACGACGAAGTTGAGGTTAAAAACAAATTGCACAAACTTGTTGCATTAGTTCCTTGCGGTGAGTCATTAATCCGAATGCAATTCACACTTTTGGAATGACTTCGAGGGATAGTGGCTGCAACTTTCTCTACATTTGCGTCAAATATTTGAATAGATTTGTTCGAAAGGCCGCACGCGATAAGATCTATAAATCGAAAATACTTTTTTAACAGATATTCAAATACTACTAATGGAATTCTTATTGAGAAATCACTTGAGTACAACTGGTTTGCGGCACCAATCGCAGTTATTTGCTGACAAACCAGTGGAAATGTTGCAGCCAATAATTTTGACCATGTCGGTTCTTGAATTTTGTATGCGTAGAGCACCAAGTGATTGTCTTGCGGTTGAATAAGGAATTTGTCCATATAATAAAACTGGCTTTGCACGTGCTCATTGAATTTGGAAGAAAATTGAACGTGGAGAAGTTTCTTTCCAGATTTCAAGTTTATCACTGATGTGGAGCTATCATTTGTTGCAAAAGCCTGTTAATAATCAGCAATACATTTAAATTACTCACAATCGGGTTGTTACAATTAAATTCAGTACCAAAAACTTCGAGCTGAAGGAAAAATCGAGATATGTCAGCTTTTCAACTGCTTTCAAAACAGAATCTGTCTGGAGTTTTGGTTGCGTCTTGAAAATTACAAGAGGACTAGTATTGCCACCAACTGCTAACAGTTTGCCGCAAGGTGAGGATGCAATTCTCAAATCAGTCAATCCGCTCGATAACGGTGTTCCAAGAGGTGCAGCACAATTATCTCGGAAAATCAAGTTCTCGTTATTGTAGTAATTTCTATGAATCAGAGAATGCCCAAAGCCCTGTTCATCACTCTTCACTTTATCCAGCGATTTGAATAGCGAAAAACTATCCGTTTTCGAATACGATGCCCGTTTTAAAACTGCGGTTTTGCTCCTTATTACAGGGAATCCAGGAGCGGTTCGACGTGGCTGATGTGTACTTTTTGGGCGAGGACTCTTTAATTTCTTGCGGAGCACTGATTTTAATTGAGTCGGCTTTCTAGAAGTGTAACAAAAAAATTTAGTATCAGCGGAAGTTTCTTTGTGTATTGCAGCTTACTGTTGTACCCAGAAATTAAGGATAATTGCTCGCTCTCAATCTCAATGGCGCTGGATTCGTGTTCATCCGTTTCGTAAAATTTCATTCGAAACGTAAAGATGCAATTTTGCAGTAATGGTTGGTAGGCGAATATTATTTCTCCAGTTGGAAGAGCAACCAATTTTCCGTTAGAAATAATGGCATTCCTATCCTTCACCATATCTAAAAGTAATCAGAGACAATCATTCAGGGTCAATGAACTTCTGTAGGATTTGGTCTCATTTCAATATGTTATAGAGAATATTTGCCGTACCTTCGTATTTTACCGTCACAGACGTTTCACAGCTTCGAATGTCAATCACCGAAATCGAGGCAGTTGTGGCCACACAAACTAATAACTTTGGGTAGCCCATATCGTTAACAGGGCACAGAGAATTGCTCAAATCCAAAGAAATATCTGGACTCTGGATATTTCCAAGAATACTGCAACTTGAGTACTTCGATGGTAGGCTTAAAAACCGAGCTGATAAAATTCTGAACTCAACCAGCACGCCATCACTTATCGCTGACTTGGTGGTTATAGCACTATCTAAGGGCAAAAGATTGTATTCATTGGACTTCATTTTTCTTTAATACATTAGTATTTGCTAGCAAGGTAACGATTGACGATTGATGTAACGATTGACCTTCAATTTTAATTCTGCTCAGAATAGAAAAGCCTTTTTCGACACTTCCCACAAATGTTTCACAGTTTCCCTCAGGACTAATTGCCAAAATGTAGCATTCATTCTCATTATCTCGCCTCAAAAAATCGGCTGCTGCTAAAACCTTCATTTGTAGTGCAGAGCGGTACAATAGTTTGATAAGTTTATTGTCGTTGCAAACTTCCCAAATCTTAAAATGAAACGAATATTCATTAAGTTTGATTGAGTGCGATGCAAGAATTGACAAATTCCAACGCGATTTGACAAAGAACCTTCAAAGACACTCCATTGCCAGATGATAAATCCGCGATGTGAAGTGAGGTGCCAAATTGAAAGTTATGAATCCAACTATTTGGTTCAACGTTCTTGTCCGCGGTTGCAACTATCTGAATGTCGCGTAATAAGAATGTTCCATTCGCATTCTAAAAACGAATAAACAAGTCCAGCGAATTATTTTTCAATGCAATGTTTGCCTCTTTGCCTGCCTTCTCCACCAAGAATTAGGAATTTAGTAAAGCTTACGATATCGCAAGTAGGCTGCTGAACACACTTCACGAGCACAATCTCATTTCCAGTAGCTAAACTGGTGAAAATATTCTCGTCAATCACGGAAATTGCTGAACATAAGACTCGGCCCATATCTACAGCAATTACTTTACTTGTCCAGTTTCCTAAATATCCAAAACGGGAAACTATTCAATACACGAATAAAAAAACAAATCATTCAAAACTTACTTTGATTCGAATCCAACTTCCACAGGACAACCTCTTCATCGCTGATCGTACAAATTAAATTCGATTCCTCACAAACCGAAACCGAAACAATTGGCGATGATTGGTTTTTCAAAAGTATATCCTGGAGAAACATGAACATACAACGACGACAACTCATTAGCTTCGCAATAATTGATCCAATCTATGATCTATCGAATCAAATGAATATTCTAAACAAACCGATTCTTCAGAACCCTCAGCTAGGAGATCGATTGTTGCTTTGAGGAGTTTAACCCTTGTAATTTCAGGAGTACATATCAAAATACATTGACCGGTCGGATAGAACTTAACTTCAGTTCGACGACTGCCTTTTTTGTCTGGGTTGACTGGTAACTCATGCTCCTCAAAGCACTGGATTTCACTGTGTTCTAACATGGCAGCATTCCAATCAGATACTGAGAAACCTTAAATAAACTGCATTTGACCACCAACAATGTCCAAATTGCAAAAATTCAAATCCAGAGTTTAAACGTAATCAGCTGACCTTTAACCTTATAAGATCCAGTTCATTGTAGTTGTTGGGCGAATTCGACAGGACAGTAGTTTTATTAGTTTTGTAAAATTCAGTTTTTTTACAAACAACAATCGCACAATGAACGGCGATGAAGAATGCTTCTTTCAAAACAACAACAACGACAGGTTTCAAATCTCGCGGTGAATCACCAAAACTACTCGGAATCAATTTGCCAACTGCTAAATCCTGTTGGCTGAGTCGCTGCAAAAATCTTCACAATCACAGGAGAGTGTTTTGAAAATAAAAACTTTGCATTTGCGATGAAAAAAAATATTTTGTTCGTTTGGGCAGTTTTGATTGTTCGATAATCGAGTAGCTTCCAATGTTCCAATTGCAATGCAATCTTGGTCTGCTGGCTGGAAATGCTGGACACGACGTCATTAGAAAATGGGAAGGCTGCACCGAATTTTTTCAATGGTTCGTTGGATCACAAGTAGCTTGTTTCGTAGTCGGCATCAATTGCGGTAATTTTAAAATAAAATTTTAAAAGTTGTCAATTTGTGAAGGTGCCCTGAGAGCTGAAAGTTGTTCAAAGCCCTCAAAATTCACGAAGGGGCAAAAGTCACGACGGCCGACATCCCGAAGTAGCAAAAAATCATTTTGACCTTGACCTGTAAAATTTTCGAAATGGCTCCCCCACCCTCACTATTCTCGTACAACACTCTAGTCCATGCCGTCGCAGGCTCACTGGTAAAATTTATATGTTTTAAGTTTTTTATCTTATTTTGAATAATTAGTCTCATCATCATAAAATTATGTCATCTTAATCAGGATCATTTCTTAATTTGTAGGCTTCCGTGACTGCAATGACGACAACTTATCCACTGGATAATATCAGAGCTCGGATTCAGCGTAAGATTTGGCTTTTGAGTTTAATGCCGACTGCTTTCATGTATTGTTTTATCATGTATGTTAATTTCCAATTAGTGGACGCGCTTAATCCTTCGGACACGACTGTGAAACTCTTGATCCGTCTGTTGAAGGAAGAAGGATTTGCCCCCTTGTACCGTGGGCTAGTGCCAACACTTGAGTCTCTTTGTGCATCGAATTTCGTCTACTTTTATGTATTCCACGGTATCAAGAACCAAGTCAAGGGAACGGCTCTCAAACATTTGGTTATTGGTGCGTTCGCTGGAGCAGTCAACGTTCTAGTCACAACACCATTGTGGGTAAGCGCAAGAATTCCATTACTAAATGGTGTTGAAGATCTTGGAAAATAATTGATTGGCATTGTTTTGTTGTATACAATAGGTAGTTAATACAAGGATAAGGATGGGTGCCAACTATAGGTCGATTTCAGGTATGAACCAGTTTTTCAAACCTCTCAATCCAAATATTTTTTGAAAAATCCTTGCAATTATGATTATTTGCTTGGATTGCAGATGGTCTTCACCAAGTTGCTGCTGCAGAGGGAATTAAAGCTTTATGGTCCGGGACGTACCCATCCCTGCTTTTAGCAATAAATCCTGCAATTCAATTCATGACCTACGAGAGTCTAAAGAGGCGGTTTAAGGGCGGCGCTCTGTTGTATTTCTTTTTTGGGGCTGTAGCAAAATGTGTCGCAACAGTTGCAACGTACCCGCTACAACTTATTCAAGCAAAGATGAGGGTAACGCATTTATTTTGAAGCATCATTGGGCAATTGAATGGCAACGCTTGTCAATTTAATTATATATATTCCTTGCAGCATGGTTGTGGAAACAAAACTGCTAAGACGTTGCTGCTAGAAATTTTGAACAAGCAAGGTATCCTCGGACTATATAAAGGCTTGGAGTCTAAACTGTTGCAGACTGTCATGACGGCAGCACTGATGTTCGCTTTCTACGAGAAAATTGCTCGGTTCGTGTTTCATTTGATGAGTCTCAAATCCACTTAGCCAATGGGTATTTTGACACATTCGATTTGAATTTTTTTAAGTGTCCAATGGTAGTCCAATTGATGGAATACTTAATGCTTTATATTTTGAGTCAACTCTTACCCTTATCTTGATTGTTTTAAGATTAAGTTGATTTTGTTTTGTAGAATATATTGTAATAAGATTATTTGCTCTTTAGAACAACAATATAAACAATATTATTTTGTGATGAACTTGCCATTTTCGTACTCACGCTGTATTTCTACACTAACACACCCACCGTGATTCTTTTGCTCGGCCACACTCACGTGACAAAAATATCCACAATTGTCCACAATTTATTCGGCATAACTGTATAATTTGAGAAGATTAAAGGTATCAAAATTCTAAACGGCCTTTCTTCCTGGTATTACGAACGAAGCACACTATTTGCATAAACCATTAGCGTATTTGCAAATCAATTAACTAAAACACCGATAAGGATAAGCGTTACAATGTGTTAGTAACGTGAGGGTATTACTGGAAATTGTTCTAAGTTTTGTGATTTGTGAATTCATATTTTCCAAATATTTCTTCCAAACAACACAGCCCACTGACACAGACACTTACAGAATCCTGAATTCATTTCTGATGACCGAAGAACAAAATTCAACACTGATTAATTTCTCGGAAATACCTTTATTCACTGAAGAACCAAGTATCGGTGTACAAAAATGAATACAAATTTATGATGGAATCCAAACAAACATCTATTCGGACATAACTTGTGAACAAATGTGTTCGTAACAAGCGTGGAGGAGGAATCGTGCAGTAGCATTTGCGAATACAGGAGCCAATATTTCCAGGTTGGACAGTTCCGACAAACGAAAGAAGTTTTCAACTTGTTCTCCTAAAGACAAATATTAGGAATTTAGAATTTCGGTAATTTAGCTACAGTTATCTGCTGATTCCTGTAATCTCAATTGATTCTGCCATTGGTTTATGTCAAATCAATTTACAAAAATGTAAATTTTTGTAATTATTATAAAATTCCCGCAATCGGTTGAGAATTGATCTTTTTTTTAAAAAAAAAATGACGGAACGCTGCTTTTTCAAATTGGGATTATGAACTGTCTAGCTGGAGTAGAATGTGTAAATTTGACTTGCCGTGAGCCACTCCGAGTAGGACGAGTTTGTACAGAAGAGACGGTTCAATAACATCAATAGGGTGATCCGTAT
>JAQGCM010002424.1:0-11261 GCA_034699705.1 Hymenaphorura dentifera
TTAGAGAATAAAACCTATAACTTGTCCAAGTTCAAAGACTGCTACGCATTGTAGTAATTCGATTGTCTTATGTCTTGGAGGAGTCCGACCTTTAGGTACGGTCATCTAAAAAGAAACCGAAAAAGCAAAAAGTGCGGCTGGCAGAGATCCTTTAAACTGATCCATTTACGTTTCAACAACTGTTCTTTGGTTCGAAGCCCTCGAATTAAATGACTTTAGGCGTAGACCCTACACGAAGATCCGTCGGTCTAAAGTTAAACCGCCCACTAGTCCTCTTATCAAAGATTAAATCTAAACCATGCCCACGTCGTAATGATTATCTGTCTACGCTGAGCTGAAACTGAACTCCTTGAAGGCTACGCTTAGCGAGGAAGAAATACTCCTACCATTTGTAATGTCAATGTGTGGAGGGAGAAAAAAATCCTGGATTCAGTCTAAATCAATTAAAACTTGTCAATCCATTATCGTGATGCGCAATCAAGAATCAAGAAAGGATTGAGTGTGAGAACAGAAAGGAAATGGTAAAATAGTGGGGTCTTATCCGGCTCTTCTACTCCAGACTCCCACGCCTGTCAGAAAGTCGTTTGGAGCTATATTTCCAGCCAAACATGAACTTTACTTACAATTTGAGTTTGGAATACTCAACCTGCAGTTTGCAGTTCGTAAACTCAAAAAACTATTATCGTTGAAATCTAAACCTCATTCATTCATGTTGAATTTAAAAATTTAAATCAAGTATTTGCTTTGCTGAAAGAAACTCTAATTTAATCTTGCGCTTTTGTACGTCCTTTTCCTAAATGTGGCTTTGCCCAAAATACAGAGATCAAATGTAAAGATCGTCATTGGGTGTCATTGTTAAGCAAGGCTGTCGGCAGACAGACATTGGCACGTTAGAGACAAACAAAAGAAAGAACCCAAGTCGGCAGTCACTTTGGGTGACATGTTTGTGTAATATGAGATTATAAGGTGGCACTGGAGCTTGGGGTGTCGTCCCACTCTTGGAATACAAATGAGGTGAAGTAAACAGCAAATTTTTCTTGTCTAAAGCATGTCTTTTTTGACACTTTAGAAAAAGATAGGACGGGACAATAAAGTATGGGACCGAACCACTACCAGCACCACCACCATTGTGTCACTCCTTAAAGTTCTCCACTTCCACACAAAGCATAGCCAAACTGAAAGTAAAAGTGTGGAACCAAACCAACCAACTTTATATATACATAGTGCTCTGCTCAATGATGTTGATGTATGACACACTGTGCTGAGCCATGACTAAACAGCCCCAATCCATCACGTCAATTTCATTCACATTATCTGCCTACTCAGTCTTATAGTGTTTGGAATCTTGTCACCTACGAGTGAAGTGCATTAAAGAAATTATTTGAAAAATGAATTGAATTATTGATAGGAAGGAAAATGTTATTAATTTAAAAGTCGAAACATTAGAATCTGGGAAGTAAACTGCGGTAGATGATGAGTTTGGCTACACCTGTGGTTATGTTCGTAGTACGATTTCAAACAGGTGTAGCCAATTAGTTCGATTCAACCATTACAAAATATCAGATTTCTCCTCGAGATTAAACAGATCACCACCAGCATTGTAAAACTAGAATGCGGTTTCTCCAACAGATTAGTTGCGAGTCCGACCAGAGACCAGAGTTCGGCTCTTTAGGTACAAAGACGAGATCTGGAAATCTGAATAGTAAGTTAATAGTGTCTTCATTACTATTCCGCAATGAATGGAGAAATTACAACGACCAATTGCTGGTCTGGTCTGGTTCAAACAAGCGATGAAATCCAAAGCCATCGCCATCGAATACGATTGTCCGGGTTTTGATCTTTGAATTGGGGCTCTGAATTGCAGTGCACCGCAATCATAAAACTATCGATTCACCACTGCACAAGTGTAGTAAAAGGGATGAAATTATCAGAGTGTTGCATCTTAATTGACAGTTTCAGATTCATGTGGATTGAACGCGCCCTCCCACCACGATTTCATGGGAATAAAACACTTCGCAACTTTCTTTACACGCCTTTTTAGAGCTTCTGAAAACCACATTACATATGTATAACCACTCCCCTGATATCGTAGGATTTACAAACGATTCAATACAAGAATACAACCTCTAACACAGCACTCCGTCATTGCCCCCGACAATTGCGCAGCTAAGTTCAGTTGCCCCCTACGACAATTGTCCCGCATTTAATAAATAAAAAAATTGATAAAAATTTGTGTTTGCATTCAGAAGCTGAAGTGAAAATGAGTGGTATTGAAGAAAATACATCAATTCAACAACAAATTTAAGTTAATTAAACTAAACCATAAACAAGTCTACTCTCGACATTCCTTTGAATCGGTGCCAGTCCGAGAGTCAGTTAATTTTATGAGCTAAAATTTGTAGTCGAAGATTACGAAGATCCAGGAATTGAACACCAACATTGATCTACTTTGATTTTTTAAAATTTACCAGCGAGGGACAATTTTCTGTGAATTGTCGCAGCGCGCAATTGTCGAAGGGGGGAACTGTCGGTCGGTCCAAGTGCTCCGCACAGAATCCCACAATTTCGATCCCTTATCGTACGTGTTTGTATTTTAAAGAAGTCTACACCCCTTATCATGTCCCAGCCAAACGGAATCAATAAATCGAGCAGATTGCTGTAATTCATGCCACTGATCCGTCACCCCAAACAAACATACGGAATTGGAGAGCAGACCAAACCTACCTTCCGCTCCCCCTCCTTTCTCCAACTAAACTCCTACGCTGAGTTCTAGTTCAAAAATGTCAGAAATACTCATACATCACAATTACGAACTTATCTTACTCCGGTCCACTGAAATCCTCCTTCATTTTCAACTCTTTGCATTGTGATTGAACTCGATTCTAGAAAACGTAGGAACCGCGAGTGGTATTTAGATGGGAAAACGTGCTAGCACGCAATGAATGCAATTATCGCAAAAAGAGAGCTTTTGATTCATCACGCAATTCTTACCCTCTAATTGATTGCGCAAAGGATCTTGCGGAAAACCTTCAAAATTTCTCAGAATAATTAAAAAAACACAATTTTACGTCCGTCCACTCA
Source organism: Hymenaphorura dentifera (assembly GCA_034699705.1). NCBI lineage: Eukaryota > Metazoa > Arthropoda > Collembola > Poduromorpha > Onychiuridae > Hymenaphorura > Hymenaphorura dentifera. Next base: position 3,082 of record JAQGCM010002424.1, read on the forward strand.
CACGCAAGCATGACATGCATTCATCCGTACTTTGAGCACAACTATCGACCTTTCTAGGCTAGGCTCTGTCTGCAATTCAATTCGTCCTTCTCACTCTCACTACCACTACTGCCCCAGCCGGGAAACAAACAAGTTTGACTTTCAGCTCTCACAACAAAACATTAATTCAAATAATTATTTTCTAGTAAATAATAAATTCACCGCATGTCATGTTATTATTTAAACTGAGACAATGACAAGGGAGGGCGGAGCCCCATCTGCTTAGACTGCTTCAGCTTCACATTCGATTTACAGCAATATATGCCAGAAGGTGACAGGTTTACGTAAGCCGGTATTTAATTATTTGAGAATGACGGTGGCTTAAAGTTGCCAAAGCATTTAAATGAACTATCAACTTTAACTAAAGGAGAAAACTATATATTATTTTAAGGCCGGCTTAGTGTGTAATGTTACCCGTCTGTCTGTCGAATGTTGCTGGGGGCCTGCATACCCTGCCTGAATTCAAGGGAAGTGAGAATGAAACATTGGAGAGGGAAATTTTCTGGTGGAATGAACACCAAGCTGTGTGCTAAACCTATCGACTATGGAAAGCCTTAATATTATAGAAGTCGAGTCGACTGTAGTGGAAAACAACTTCTCTCCGCGTGATCCAATCCTTTGCATGTGTATGCATGTGCAATCTGAGAGTACAGAAACTAAAACAAATGCAATGTCTGTGGAAGTAAAATGTAACCCGGGTAGGGTAGGAGCCAGTGCCGTGTAATGTGACGGAACTTACTCTCGTAATACGTCCTAGCCCGACACATAAACGGAGATAAGGGAAAGCATGCAGACTAATAAGTACTTGACTGCATTGCATTGCAGTGCTTTCTCCTTCAACTTTCACTTGCGATTTCCCTCACATATGTGTAACGAACTACAACCACATATGCACAACGTATTTTAATCCTGCCGTCCTGCATGCGACCAGGGAAAGTTTTCACGTTTCAGAAATCACGAGAACATACTGTAATTTAATTTCAAATGGTTCCTGTTAAAATATCAATCTCTATCTTGTCCTACCCTAAACTAACTTTTCTACTCATCCGACCGACTGACTCCGGAAAGTGGTGAGCGACAGATGAAACAACAAAGGAAGTTACTCTATCCTTGATTTTCATATTTGAAAGCACCAGATCTTCGACCAAAACCTCATTCATGTCCTTCATTCTGACATGAACGATCACAACTAGATATTAAGCAAGGGGATGGTGAAGATTAGTTCGTTCTATCGTGATGTTATGCACGAGTCATTCCTATGAAGAATCCAAAGCAAAAGCAAAACGCACAGAAAAACTCGGCCTGCACCGCAGCCTAATATTATAAATTGAAGAGCTAATTTTGTGAATAAGTTCTGCTAAAAATTCTAAGCAAATAGAAAGGCGTCAAAAATATTTTGAGAGCTCCAACACCTGGCATAAGTCTGAACTTTGTATTGACCACCGGCTACCCTGAGATTTCTGTACGCATAAACTTAATTTTATGCTGGTTCCTTGCCACACCAATAAGTCCTAATATAAACTAGAGAAACCGTAAAGCTCGCGAAGTAGTCAGCCGAGTCAGGCAAGTCAAAGTTTATATTCGTACTCAACCAGCACAGTATTTTGTGGAAACCAGTGCGGTGTTGGTCCTAATGGACGGACGGAGAAAGCATCGCGTGCAACTCACGGCAGCAGCACGGCAGACTAGAATCGTTCTTCTAAGAAATAGAGAGAGAGAGAGAGAGAGTCGGAGCGTATGAACCCTAATTTAATATTTGATTTGAGAGTGTGTGAAGAGGAAAGTCTTGGAAAAGTGAAGAAGAACTCCTTGAGTTTACCATATGCTCATACCATATGGCATGAACATAATCTTGGTAAGAGCCACCCAAGCTCAGGCACGTAAGATTTCAAGTAGAATGAACATACACCACCACCACCACCGCATCCACAAATAAACAACACACAAGCTCTGCAGAGTACTCCACCAGCCCACTCCGCTCGTATTACGCAAAGGAGAGTGTGACGGTTAGGAGACAAAATTGAACATTGAAGTTTTGCATTACATTGAAAGAAAAAAACACACAATTTTTCTTCTTCCATTGGGATAGGAGAGGGAAGGCAGGAAGAGAAGGATGGAGAAAGGAATATGACAGAAGAAAAAGGATTTACATTCTTTTTATGCAGGCTCCCAAATGAATTTATATGATTTGGAAGAGGATCTCGGCTGGCTCAAGCTTTGCAAAACAAGCCTGGCAGCTCCGTAGCTCCACCAGTTTCTTTATTTCTTTTATTTTTTCAGACTTTACAGACATCCGCCAATAGCTCATACAAAGACGACGGCGGACGAATTTGGTTAGGAGGGCAGACAACCTACATGTACTAAGTCGTGTACATTCCAAGCAAGCAATGCAAAGCTTTCACAGAACCAGAGAAAGTCTTGCGGGAGAAATGAATAGAATTTATCTTGCAAAGAGCCAACCTCCCTTCAAGCAAATGTGGATATGTAGCGAGCGGGAGAAATATCTGACTGGCTCGGTTGCACACAAATAGGGAAAACTAAAACGTATCCTTGGGTTAGCAGAAGAAGACTTGGACGAAAGAGCAGAATACTTAGCATAGGTATGCATGGTATACCCTGCCTGGATGGAACATTGCAAATATATTTTGGACATGGCATTTGAGCAGCGTAGTTGTGAGTGAGGCGCTTTCGGCTCACAAATCGAAACTGCTTTAGCTTGGGCATATGGACGAGACGTGACTAGAAAATTTGGTTTGATCCAGTTCCGAGAAGGCAACATGTACATGTATGTACAAGTAACGTATAACTGAAATGTGGTGGTGCTAGTGGCGTGGTGGCTGAAAAATTCCAGTCCTAAAAGATGCAAGGGGGTTTATAAGTAAAACTATGTCTTGTAATGGATGAGACTCCGTCTTCAAATTGTCTTCAAAGGCTGACATGGATTCAAACTTAGGTTGTGGTGGCGTGGCTTTGGTCTGGCCTGGCCTAAGCCTGGCGTCGAGTATATTTTATTCCTTCCAGGAGTTCCTTTTCCATTCATTCCTTCCTTAAGTCACGGATACATTCCGTACATACAAATTTACAAATACAAAACAGCAGTATCGCTCAACGGCAACTATTTTACTCGTTTCAACGGTCCGTCCCGAACCTCGAGACGCACGAAATATAGTGGGAGCCCATTTTTCAACATCCTTACATCTACGTAAGTCCTGCTCACACAAAACAAGTTTAGTCTCTGATGCCTTGCTCAACGGCATCAACGGCTATATTGGGACAACTCAAACGATTCGTTCTTTCAACAGCCGAAGCCGTAGTAGTCTGCAGTCTGCACAAAGGAATGTTTGGTCAAAAATTTGGGAATTCTTCAATTCGTGATCCTTTTGTTGAAGTTATGTATGTGTACTCTGTACTCTTTTCTCATGGCTGTGTAAGGCTTGCAAATGTTTCCAATGCGTACAATGGTGTGATATTAGCTGACTTGCGAAAATAATTGGAGTTTTCTCATGTGAATCTATGTATTTGCACAAGCGGCTAAATCTTGCTCGCGTTTGAAAGATATATTGAGGAAGGAGAGAAGGGTTGATTGCTCATGTCCACGTTCATGTTAGACTCTGGCTTGCAAGTCCCAGTCCCAGAGTAAAAAAAAACTAAGGCTAATGTACGTGACCCTATCACGTTTTGAAGCTCCAATTCCAAAGGCAAGTTTCTTTTCCCGACTGCTTTCACTCTTAATTTTCTACTCTCATACATACTTACTGTCATCCTTGAATTCCAATCCACTTTCGTTCCCATTCCTTACGGGTTTTTACTCGACCTCACAAGTGCCCGCTGGGGTCTCATATTTTCTACTCAAGGAGTAATTCCTATGCTTTTTCTCTTGTTTCCTCCCTCACATCAACCCGTGAAACTCACTAAAAGGCCATGACCGTTCGGCTTTAATAAAAAAAACTTCGTAGTCACTCTAACATACTCCAGCTTGCAAAATTAATATCCAGTGGACGACGCTGAGGTCCAGTACTTTCTTTGAAAGTCGGACCGAAATACAATCCTTCAGATCGAGTTTCGACTTCGCAGGTCCTCTCCTAGCTCCATTTTCATTTCTGTGCCTTGGAAAGTAGTGACCGTATCCTAACTGTACAATCTTTAGTGAGCATATTTTTTGTATTTCCGCAAGCCAAAAGCACAAATCGGTGGGAATCACTTACACTCTCATTTTTTAAAAGTGCAGCCGAGTACGGTTGTGAAACCGGGACGACATTTAAGGCGGCGCCAAGCAAAAGAAGCAAAGGTAGAAACAAAATGAAAATATTCTTCTCCAAACTACTGTTTTATTCTACTTTGTTCTGCTTCTACTCGAACAAAAAGTTTTGCTTCCCTAAAACTCTCCTGAAACAAATTTTTCATCAAAACACACGCCTTCTTTGTCGTTCTCATCTCAATGCCCTGTATAATTGCTCACTTAATCGCCTAACCGTTCTCCTTCCAAGCCGACTACTTTGGGCCTCAAGTTGTTGTATTAAACGGCTTAGGAGTTTGGCTTAGCCCGCTTGTTCTGGCCTCTTTTAATTTAATGGGACCAAAATAGCCACATTAGCGGAGGAGGGTGCGCTCCTATTTCTAAACAATGAGACTTGCTTTGTTTTAATTCCTAGAAGAATTAAACATTGACCGCTCCAAGTTGCGGGATAGGATTAAATGTAAAGTACACTGCAGGAGAGCTGCAGTGTCATTGCATCGCATTGCAAATAAAATTAAACTTTCCATTTCAAATTTAGTACAATCCATCCATTTAGCTTTGGCCAGGCAGGCAGGAGAAAGTAAAATTAAATGGGCGGACTTATTCACCCTACTATGCTTTGACTATCCGCGGAAAATTTATAAACGCCATATTTATTTAAAGGCAGTCGTAAGCCACCGACATGATAATAAACCCCGGAAAAGCCCATTTCTCAGTGTAAAACCGTGCAATGCAGTGCGTTGCAATGGATTGCAATGTCTTACTTTACTTCTTTCATTTTTTTTCTTCCTTTTCATAGCATACAATAGATTTTGTGAAGGGAATTGGGAGCTTGAGAAGTAAAACCTAAGCCTAAGCGCGCAACACTTTCTTTCAAAGTATAAGAAGGAAGACGGGGAGAAAAAGGAAAGGAATAACCTCGACGATCCGACCAATAAATCATGCTGACACGAAATATCTCAGCTCTTTCACGGGGCATGATAATACTTGTCCTTCGTTTCGTTCGTTCCTCGTGCCCCAACCCCGTGCACTGCAATGAAAATAGAAACAGAATACGAAAGAGAACTCCTAGTCGTAGTCCCAGTATAGTTTTTGTACAGAAGCCTATTTGTAGTACTACGTGTCCACGGACAGACATGACGTAATACGTACGTGTTATGGAGGTTAGTCCAATGTATGGATAGCAAAATAATAGCTCAAAGCTTTGACAGGTTCCGCCCAGTAGTCCACCTTTATACGAAACAAATTATCTGTTGTCACCCCAAAACTCTCATGTACTGTGTCTACGCATTATACACTTGGGCTCTTTTGGAAGATTTTTCATAAAAATGAAACCCAGCACTCAGACTAATGCGTACATGCCAATAAAAGTATGTGAACGATAACTAAGTAGGACTCCGTAAGAAAAATCCTTTTAGCAAGGGAAAGAGAGAAGACTGGTGCATTATACGCATAGCTACTTTCAATCTCTAACCATGGATTGGAGAAAGCTGCAAACAGTTGCACCGCTTTCTCTTTTCTGTTCTCGTTCACGTAGCTCTCACCCAGCGAGTTGAGGAAGGCGTTTTTCAAGGTAAAATAAAGTCCTAATTTGACTTCCTCCTCGTCGTTTATGCAAAATAATATATTTGAGAAGGCCAATGATTACTTCACGTGTTCAATGACGAAGGCGTAGACGCGCCAGCGCTAGACAGAACGACATTGATTTGAGTGGCACCTGCAGAATTACTGCTCTTTAATAATTTCAATGAAGAGTGCCTGGACTAAACTTATGTGTACATAATTAACCAATGACACTAATCGAATTGTGTGCTTGCTTCTGATTGTAGCTAAACAAGTAAATTTATATGCTTTTAACCCCAATGACCTTTGAGGGACGAGCTTAACAAATTCCTAATCGTAATATGAAAGTGGCTTCAGCTGGTACAAAAAGTTTGTTTCCAAAGTCATAAACATATCACGACATATCAAAGTTATGTGTACGCATAGAGCTGAATTTTGCAGTTGGACTAAGTAAGCCTACATGTATTGCGTCCACAGAAAGCCTTCCCTACATACGCATGATGTCTAAAAATCCAACCATTGCTCACATTCTCCTCACGACATAAGCCATGCACCAATAAATTCTGTTCGTAGTCTTGTTTTACCAATCTGCATCTGATTCCGAAATGCAATTTACCATGTCAGCTGATCAGATATTTGATTAATTTTGTCAGATATCCTTGTAATTTAATACCGGATCTCTCTGGTGGTATCCCCAGAGGGCGATTATTTGAGGACACATACGTATGTGAGTGTTGTGATATCACCACATTTAACTTAAAACCAAAGCGAACTCAAGCGAATAAAGTATAAAATGAATTCAAATTGAAAATTCAAGCGCTGAAGCTACCCACTGCATACATGATACCATATCGTATTTATGAACGCAGGAAGAAAATTTGCTTTCCTTCTGGTCATGTATTTTGCAATAGAAGGAGCAAGGACGACTTGACTTTCACATTCGCATTCACATTCTGCCTGCCCTACTCTGCTTACGTTTCCTGCATTTCATTGCAAGCACGCACTGTTGGCCTAAAGGGAAGGAATGTCACTTTCGAAACCATCCATTCCATTCCACGTACAGAGTAGCGGTTGAGTAAATTGAGAGCTACGGTTATGCATGCATGCCTCAGTATTTGCATAAGAAGACTACTCACTGACTGACTCTCTAGTACACTTACGACTTTGAATCTTGAGACTCTAAATCTGAATACACTCGACTACAAAATCCACTGGCGGAGGGTGGCTCAAGACTTCCCGTCCCATGACCTAAATAACAATACTTTACATTCAAAATTCAGTTTTTGAAATTCTTTGAGCCGTACTCTTTCAAGTATGATCTCAGTCAGGCTGAAATTCTCGTTTAGAAAATTCAACGAAATGGTTCTGTGCTTGCTTTGCAAACACTAAGCCTAAGCCAGCTTGTTGGAATCGCATGTATGCATCACATAAGACAAGTCATACAAATGTATTCACGCCCTACCTGATGCCTTAGCCAGTCGATTGTATTGACCTCGTTTTAAATACAAATTCTGGGCTTTTGTATGGTAAAAACTTGGTATTGAACTTTCCCCTCAATCCATCGCACTGACAAGCAAATAGCAAAGAATGAATGGATGGGACTCGGCTCTACACAGGTTTAGAAGGGTTGTAGGAGTGAAAGCTTTCTCTGGAGAGCAAATAAATAGACCTCAATAGAATATAGAAGGGTTGGCTTGGCTGGAATGAATAGATTGATACATAATGGCCTTATGTATGCATGCAAATCTATTTCAGCTTCACATGTGAACGACCTAGACAAGGCTTTCATCATATTGTAATGAAATGTTGCTTTTTCCCCTCGATCCAATACAAACTAATGTAATGTAATGTTTGCGTTGAGTCAAGTGCAGTGCAAAAGCCCCTCCTTATGTACCTAGAGTGAGAGTGTTCATAAAATATTGGACTATGTATTGTGTCTAGGGTTCCCCTTAACTGCTCAATCAGCATGGCAGAGCACATGGTACTTGGAATGGAATGAACTCTGGTGTAAAGAACAAGGGGAAAGGAAACGGGTGAAAGCACGTTTTGTGTAGACCGCTCCAGGTATAAGTAATAGGTTAAATTCTCAAACGCCACTCTCGCATGTCACTTGTAATTTTCTCCGCAGGAGTCAATCAACGGCCGATCGACCGTAAGAACACAGAACACTTTTCATGTCTCATTCATTTTCAAGAATAAAATGGTGAAAAAATGCACCTGCATGGAGGAATTATGGGTTCAAATTTCTGAGTGGTTCTAGACGAGTAAGTAGTAGTAGCTTTAGCTTAGACACTTATCCGTCGTATAATATTACATGAGAAGCGATAGAAAGAAGTACACG
>JAQGCM010002425.1:0-11261 GCA_034699705.1 Hymenaphorura dentifera
CTAAGCTCTTGAGACGAGGTCTGATGAGTAAATATGGTCAACAATTTCTACCTACAAAATGACTCAAAGGTCTTCTTCTTTCATGAATTTCAAAAATTCTAGAATTTTAGCGTTACACTGTATGTAAACTCAAAGTGATCTGCGAGTTTTTCGGCCAACAAACAAATTCGCAATATTCGACAGGCGAAATTGGCCAAAGTTTAATTTAGTGTAATTTCAGTCGCACTTCCAAACCGGCGGCGGCGCCCTTTTGCAACGGGACTATTTGTTGCGTTTGCATTGCAATTAGCATTGCATGAAAGCGGAATGAAAAGTTGCGAAATGAAAGGCATTTGTGTACGTAGAGTAGGTGCTGATGCTAAACTTTGCTCATGATTGCTGCAATGCAAAGTTCATCAACGTCCATCGCTCCCTTAACTCGTCGTCGTCGTCACACTTGAAAACTGTGCAATTTAAATGCACCCAACAATTCAATTCAATTCAATTCAATTGTTGAGCAGCAGCAGGAGCAGCAATTCCAATTCCGCTTCCCAAATCTCTTCTGCCAGTAGGCAATCAGTTGGTTGCCTTTCACACCTGGGCAAGGCTTACTCCTCTCCTCTCCTGCTCTCGGTCAAGCAAGACAACAATCGAAAATTTCACAACAATCACTTTACTCCCTACCTATACTCTTTCCTGAATTGCTATTGCTGCGCTGTTGCACAGCAAAGGCAGCAAGAAGCGCAAGCAAGCAGTTCAAGTTCTGCACTGCACTGACTCAGACTCAGACTGACGACGACTGCTTTCCAGCAGCAGCCGCAAATCCAAAAATTATCATGGGTGCTCCACGAAGAACAGACTCAATCATTTCTCTAATTGTGGTCGTGATTTTGGGAATTCAATTATTGGCCGTGAATTTGGCAGGTGAGTCTGAGAAATTTGGACTGACTAGATTCACGAGTAACGCGTGCTTTCTGAACACAATATGATTCAGAATCGGCTAAATTCGATCCAAAGTAATACAATTGCAGTGCTAATTCGCAAATTCCAGCCAATTTGGTGTTGTATTGCTAAAGCACTACTACTCTACTCTCTGCGGAGAGAAAAGCGTGCGAGAAATTCTAATGAGGGAAGTACCCGAGGTGCAACAAACTAATTCGTCTGGAATAATATTTTTCTGCCAGAAAATACATCAAAATGAAAAAGTGAAACGGGATTTTTTCTAACGGGCATCCGAAATCGCCCGGCAAATTTTTGGGTGGAATAACCCCACATGACCCAATGCATTGGGAATGAAGGGATGGTGTCTCAGCCCCGCCACTAATGCATTTGGCTATAAGTGGTCATCATATTCAAAAATTTGCCGGGGGACTTCGGATGCCCGTCGGAAAAATCCAGTTTCACGTTTTCATTTTGATGTATTTTTTTGCAGAAAAAAATTAGACCAGAAAAATCGGTGTGTTGCACCTCGAGTACCTCCCTCGTGAGTGAGGAGTGCTTCAGGGCAATCATTTACTAAATTTTGCGCACAAAATTGCAAAATAGATTTTCAAGTTTAGATGTGCTTCCGTGCATGTATTCTTAAAAATACATTTTAAATTCGTTCCTAAATTAGATGCTCAAGACCCAGACTCAGCTCCAGCCAGACCGCTGAGGAAACGCCCTGGCCAAGGATCGAACCGTCGCCAGCAACAATCGACAACAATCAGACCTCCAGCCCCAGACGTCGGCGTGTCGGACGCTTGCCCAGAACCAAACGGGTTCTTCCCGGACGCCTACCAATGTGACAAATATTACCAATGTACAGACGGAGTTGTTCGAGAAAGATTGTGTCCCGACGGCCTCGTCTTCATTGACGCTGGGCCAAAGGTTGAAAAATGTGAATTTGCATTCGCCGTCGACTGTGCGGATCGTCCAGAATTGCGTAAGTTAAACCTGAACCGAAGCCGAAACCCGCCCTGCCTTGGGCTAATTTCACTTTGAAAAATTCTTGGAGTCTTTTGACTTAATTTTTTTTCTTAACAGAGCCGCCCCAAGCTAGTTTGAACTGCCCTCGAAAAAATGGCTACTTTGCTCACAACGACACGTCCATTTGTGACCAATTTTTTTTCTGCGTGGACGGGAGCTACAATGCCATCACGTGTCCGGCTGGGCTCGTCTTTTCAAATAAAACTGGGACTTGCACGTGGCCAGACAAGGCGGGAAAACAATATTGTAGCTCAGGGGGTAAGTCACATGTCACGTTCCTAGCCCAAAGGCATAGAGTAATAAAATCTATGACCTGCGGCCGTCAGCTACTCCTTAATTTTGCATTTGTTGTCCTTCACTCAATGGTCCTGACTTTCAGAACTCTTCAACTTCGAGTGTCCCAAAATGGAAGGAGAGCGTCAACCAGGAGAAATGGTGCATCCGCGCTACCCAGATCCCAAAGACTGTCAATTTTTCTACGTGTGTATCGATGGGAAAGTCCCGAGGAAAAACGGATGTCCAACGGGGACAGTGTACAGCGAGAAATCTGGCCAATGTTCTAAACCCAAGGATGTTCCTGAATGGTAAACAATTAAAATTAAACTACCCGGGTATTCTATTGAAAATCACACGCGTGGGTCAATTTCTAATTCCTGTTCTTTTTGCATTGAATTTCGCAGCAAAGACTGGTACAAAGGAATTTTGGACTATGACGAGGACGGTGAGATTGTTGAGAAGACAACGCCAAAACCAAAGCCGATTCCTGGGGCCGCAGGGACTCGTCGCAAAAAAAGACCTCCGCCAAGAATAGTTTTGGACGAAGAGTAAGGAGCGTGAGCAGTGAGATTTTGTTCATTATCAAATTTTAACAAAATTGTGTCTGAAATTGGAATTTATTAAACAATTTATGTTCAAACTGAACGAATTCTTCTTAATCTGAGAGACAGAATGTTAATTTTTTGTAGACGATCACTCATGAATTCAAGCTCTGCAAAAAAATCAATGATAATAATAAACAAAGAATTTTTGACAAAATCTATTACGAACTTTTGTCAAAAAATTACACCACGAATTTATTGATTTTTCGCTAAAAAGTTTTGATCTCTAATCAGTGATTGGTCTAATTGAAATTTGATTAGCTTGACTAAAATATATTCTATTCAATTTAATTTCCTTCTTTGTTTGCATATATGTTCGAAATGAGATTTGAATTCAGCTCTTGATTTTTTCTTGACACGAACAGATCACAGATCTTAATTGTGATCAAAACCCTAAAACTTAACAAAAAAAACAAGCACAGCTTGAGACTCCCGTTTTCCTTATATTCTGATGATTAAATGGGCAAAAGGGCAAAACAAAATGGCATAACCTCTTATTATTTCACAAGATTCGTGAATTTAGGGTTCAATTTCTTCTTTTGCCGTATTTCGTATTAAGGTACTCGAACAATTTTGATACTCTTGCGACAAGTTTTCGAACCCAAATACTCACAAACACTAAAATCAGCTTGTAACAATCAACGCAAATGAATGTGAGGAAACATATAGAGATACAGCCCAAGTACACATAGAAAACAGCGGCAATGCTTGAACTTAAACTTAAGGGTATTACGGTTGGCCGAGGCTCAAATTTCCCTTTGACCATATTCTTAAGGGACTTCAGGTAAGCAGAGTCTACGTAGTCTAACCATCGCCTATACATTCCAGACTGATCCAAACGGTTCAAAGCATTTCTTAACACTCCACCGTCCAACTGTGCTTCTGAAATTCGAAGCACAACGTCTTGTCTCAATATCCACTCCTCACCCAAATACACAAGCCGATTATTTTCAGAGTCAAACTGTTTCAGAGAGAGCAAATGATGCTCAATTTCCGCACGAGTGCCCAAGAATGCTGTCCGATCACAGCCAAGGAGCTTGGGTGAAGAAGCAGCATTTCTGTCCTCAATATTTTCAGGCATTGTCAGACTATCGTGGATACTACGGAATTCTGCTCGCCTTGCCTTAGACCCATGAGCCAAATCTTTGCTAAAGCTTAAATATTGCACAGCCCTAGTAGGACAGTTTTTAAACTCAACGTAGTTAGGCCCACCTTCTTCGATTCCCAAGCAGAATTCACTGGAATTCTTCGAATCCAAGCAATCAATATATTTATCGATCCCAATCTGATCCAAGATGGTTTCTTCCAGTTTAATTCTGCAACGTGCGCAAGCATATTCGTACTCTAAACTATTTGCAATGAAAATGGTATAGTTCAGCGCCGACAATTGATCAAAGTTTTCAATCTTTCTGACTGGTGTTGGGGCCGTTAGATCCGTCGTCACAATCCCTTTGTACGCATTCGTCAAAACAACGAATGTGAGCATCAACGGCACTACGACGAAAACCAGGTGGTACATGTTCCTTCGCTTCGTGATTTTATCGTGGAGACTCACACCTTGTTCCAAAATATATGCCAAGATGACCGTGAATATCGCAAAGTATCGATGATCGGTCGCGTTTTTCAAATAGAAACTGAATTCTAGGAATGCCGTCACACAAGCCAGAGAAATGAGGAAATACATCCAAAGTGAAGTTTGAAATGGGTTTAAGTACCCTTCAAAGCTCAGGGCTGTCGTTCGGCCATCGCAAGTTAAAAAGTTGTACTCACGCGAGTGCGACCTCATAAAATATCCATCCTGGAAAGTTGACTGCACGGCTGGTTGGAACTCAACCAAGACTCCATTTTTTAGCTCATCTATAGCACAAGACCCTGGAGCTGAGCCGTTGGATCCAATCAGAAACAGCGTCGAATTGGCCACGTGTTTCTCACCGAGGAGCAAAGATATGAGCAATATTTGCTTCAATGTTCGAGAAGAATGTAACAAAACTTGTTCGGTGTCGAAGTATGTTTTGGGGGGTAGAAACTGTGCCGAAGTGCACAGGTGCTGCTGATCACGGATCAGAAATTGAGAGTCAGGACATCGGCTCAATTTATTCTCTACGTACAAATCGTTCAAATTATCCAAGGGGTCGCGACCCCTTGACGACGAAATTGCCGTCGGGACCGAGTACTTCACGCTGAATTCCTTCCTCGAATCATAGCAAATGTAGCCGATCGCATTCAATTCAGATGACTCTACGAAATGCGTTGTCGTTGGCCATGAATAAAATTTAAAAAAGTCCATCAGCTGGTCTGGAGATGAATTTCTTGCCGCGAGATGACGCTCCAAATCCCTAACCTCCCGCTCGTAGTCCGCTAAACTTTTTGAGCTGTGAACAAAGTTGACGTGCGAGAGTGTTGTGTAGTGAACGATTGAAAATTCAAAAGTGAACTCATCGTACAATGCTACGTAGGCGTAGTAGTTCAAATAAGTCCTCACACTATTCAGCAGCACCGAATCCGTCCCGAGTGGCGGCAAAATGATAAAGTGTGCGATGCAAGCGTATTTCATTCTCACCAGGTGGCTGAGCAGATAAGTGCTTTGAGCGGAGGAATCTCTTTCTGAATAGATTTGGACGGTTTGGTGTGGTAAATTGTTGGCTGAAACTATTGTCACTGGATATTCAAAACCAATCAGTTCTGTAGTATTTGGTTCTAGAATAATTTGAGCGAGACAACGTTCAAAGATTTTCAAAATCGCGTTCAAATTTAAAACTGGCGGTTGCAGTTGTTGCATCTCTGTTAGATAGTCGAGTCGCCGACGATTGTCAATCGTAGCCAAGATTGGGGAAACGCTGTGTAGCAGCAACACGGCGATTGTAATGTAACTGATTAACATTGTTTTTGCCGTTCCGACGCGACGATGAGCTCCCAATATTTCTAATTCAGATTCTGATCCTTTTTGCGGGCCTAGAATATACAGGGTGTAATAAAAGTTTGCATAAATATTTTTTGCTTATTTTTTAGACGACAATATAAAACTGTGAAATAGCCATTCTGAGGCGCGGACGGTATATTTTTCTTAAGCACTATTGAATATTTAGAGTGAGGTGAGGAAATGACGATTAAATCAAATTTAGTCGAAAAGTTTATTTCCAGCCGTCTATTACAACCACGTTTACTTTTTTGGCAAAAACTGAAAAATAAATATAGCACGACCCTAGCGCACTCCAAAAAATTCAACAGCATGCAGCATGTCAAAAAGAAAAATTAAATAACATCTGCCTAGGAATGGCTATTTCACATCTTTTATATTATCGTCTAAAAAATTATTAAAAAATATTTATGCAAACTTTTGGCACACCCTGTATTTTGAAATTTCACTTTGCGTACGGAATATCGAATTGCTATTTGGCGATTTATTTTTCTGTTTTCGGCCTGCCTGAGGCGAGTTCCTCCAATCTAGCTTAAACCATCGAGAGCCAGAACCAAACACTGTTAACACTTTAACAACTGCGTATAACTTTCCTGACATGGTCGGCACTCGGCACGCTTTAAACAGGCGGCCTCGATCGTGAGCAAAGCGAACACAATTTAGTCAGATAGCAAACACCAATCTGGACAACATTGTGTGACAGGAACTGCGTGTATCTTGAGTACGATCGCTTTGTTTGGATATGGTTTAGGAGACATTCATGTACAAATGCCCTGAGCGAAATTTTTTTACTACGTATTTGGATACATAACCAAACATTGGTATCCAAACATCTGTACATGGTCTTATTTATTAATGCTCAAATATTGACTAGGAATGGAAATCATGCTCAAATCAAGTGTTGTGATACTATCTAAGTTAAATTTGTAGTTCTAGCTCTGGGTCTGGAACTTTTGGAATTGGAATCAGAACTAACAAGGGAGACTTACGAGGTGTTCTAAGCAGCTAATATCGTGACATTTTTTCTTCACACTCTCTGGCATGCCCTGAGCAGGAATTAATCGAAACTAAAGAGTCAAAATAATTTTGGTTCGCAAATGACTCGCAAAGTCTGATTCAGACCACTCAGACACTTTGGGACTTTAGCAAAGAATGGCTTCTTACACCATTTTGGCATTTTAGCCGGTCCGCAAAAATGCCAAATGGCTCCAGCCACGAATTTCAGAAGCACAAAAACCAACGTTAGCATAAGGCAGTCAATAAAGTGGTATTTTTGGCAACTGGCAGCTAAAAATGCCAATACAGTCGAACCTCGTTTTTACGGACGTCAAATAGACGGACTTTTGTTTTTAAGGACCGATTTGGTAGGAACGGCAGAACGTCCATAAGAATAACGTTAAAAGTCCCTCTAATAGATGGACGTTTTCATATCGGACTTTCCTTTTTAAGGACCGATTTTCTGGCACAAAATCGACAAAAAATTTCGTTTTTACGGACAATTTCGTGACAATTAAGATAATTATTGACACTGACAATGACTTAGGCTAAGAAATTCGATAACGTGTTATCGCACTTCGAGTGCATGTATTTATCTTGACGTTGGCCGCAGGAAAATACATATAACTTGCAGTCACTTCTCAGTCATGGCACAGAGAGGAATCAAGAGGAAGGCTATCGAGCTGAATGAGAAATACAAAATCATTGACGAAATTTTGAAAGGAAAAAAGCAAAGTGAAGTGTGCCGTGAATACGACTTGCCAAAACAAACAGTAAATACTATTTGGCAAAATCGAGTTAAAATACAGACAGCCTACAATTCAACATCAGGTTCGGCCAAAAAAATTAGGCTTGCCAAATATCCAGAGTTGGAAGACAAAATGTTGGCTTGGATGAAGAGAATGTGTGCCATAAACGTCCCACTTAAGTGCCCAATCTTACAGATGAAGGCAAAAGAATTAGCCGAACATGGACTTAGAAACTTTTAAATACAGTTCGGGGTGGTTGGATAAGTTCAAAGCAAGAAACGGCATAATGTGGAAAACAAAATCTGGTGAAAGGCAAGATGCCAACAAGGAATTGGCGAAGGACTGGCTTGAACAGAAATGGCCTATTCTTTCCACTTTTAGAGAAATCGGCACCAGAATGTCCATTCTTGACTTAGCATTTAAAATTACAATCTGCCAAGTGCAAACCTGACAAGGTGGCTCGTCACATGCTCAAATAATGCCGAGACCTGTCATATTTTTTTCTAGATTATTTGGGACTTATGTGGTCAATCCGAATTGCATGCTCAAGTGTAACATTCACTCGCCCTACCCAATATTTCTAATAAATTTGTTCCATATTTTTATGGAAAATTTAGGATAATAAAAAGAAATAACAATTTAACTTATTTAGTTCAGGATTTAGCCACAAAGAGGCAATTTTTGTGTCACGTTAGGAGGTTGAAATTATTTAGGCAATTCAACAACACAGAGGACGAAGATAACGTAGAGAGTTATGTAACAAGTGAACAATTTATGGAGAATGTGGTAAACATAAATTAGTCAATTTACAGAATTCTTTAACATTTCTTGAATCCGAATCTAACAGGTCTCAGTCATCTCAGACCATTAGGGTTTATATATTTGTTTCACATAGATCACATAGATAGATAGATTACACATCCAATCCACAATTTTCACAAAAAGATAATGCAACTTCTTTGCATATTATTTTTACTGAATCCCCGAGGGGGTCATGTAATAAAAAGTAGATTAAGATCCATTTCATAGAATTATCACCGTTCCCTGATTTGGGAACTTTAATTAAAGTAGCTGATCCGTATCCAATGAATAGTTCTGTTATCGATACCAGAGCAGTTGGAGTTTCACCTATTCCATTTATATACAGATTAATCATAGCATACAGGTCGAATACATTTCTTTTATCACATTTTTTCATTTGGCGTTAAAACTTCTTCCTTTTAAGCACAATCGATTTGAACTATATGAAATAATGATTCAAGTAGCTAAAGAATCAAAAGCTTTTATAAGGGATAAATGGAATATGGATGATATTCAAATCAATAAAACTTGTGAAGCACAGATACTCAATTCAGATGAGGATGAACTCCCACACCAGCCGTTGAAGCAGTTAGGACGGTCGCAAAGGGCGAAACGTCTACCAAGGTGGACAAATGATTTTGTCGTGAAATAACAAACCTGCATGTTTGACAATAGACAATTAACTACACTAACCAGCTATTTCCTGGACATTCCAATCCTTCGTCCTACCAACAAGATGAAGATCCTGATGGGAAGTTTAGTGTTAATTACTCTCAGTTCAGCTAGTGCAGATAATCATATCAGTCAATCCTCACCTCTACATCGGAAATACTTCAATTCATTAGAAGCCAAGACAACACCACTCTACTAATGCAATCCAACGATTTTTCAATCTATTGTTTCGACTTCCCAAATCATTATCTTGTAACTATTTGACTTTGGCAACACCCAATAAAGTAATAATAATCACAATCTGGATGGATACCCCAGGGCAAGCAACATCATCAGCTTTTCTCTGCTGAGCTACGTCTACATATGCATATTGTGATGTTCATTTTTTGGGGGGTATGCGGAAAGAACGGACACTACAGACAAATATGTCCAAGAACATGACTGTCGGGAAATGATGAAAACGAAAATCTCACCGAGAGGACAAAAACTAGAACAAATAGCACCAAATGCATGGAGTACGAAAAATGACATCACAATTTTATTCTCGTGGCCATCATTCTATGAAGAGACAATAGAGAATTATATGATATCTATAATAACTATTACTCGATCAAATTTAGATGATAAAATAATTAGTCCCGTACCATTAGCTGAAAATTGCCCATTTACTAATGGCATTTGTAGAGGAGTCGACTAGTCAGTCATCATCTGGGAAGAGGAGTTAGCAACTACGTGCCGGCTAACAAAGGGACCTTCATCTCTCTGCCTTTACTGTGAAGCTGACAACAGAATAACATGTCCAGAATTAAGTCTAGCCGTGACCAATATCAGCACCATTGAGATTTGTTCCATGACCCTATATACCTATTTGCAAGGCTTGATTTATACTACAGATGAACCAGATGCAATACGGACAGACGCAGCAACGTCCGCTCAAGTGGATAGGATGACTCGAGTAGAAATTCATAATTATCGGAAACGAGAGATACCTAAATTTCAAGGTCAAGAATTTGATAAAGAAGCAGGGTTAGTTAATTCCAAGATTGACAATCACCACTTCTTCTTATTCTATTAATTTTTAATTTGCTTAATTTTGCAATTGGATCGGCATGAGTCCATATGTAGAACAATTTTTCCAACAATAGTCATGTTCTAAAAAATATTTTTTCAACTTAAGAAATTTGCTACTAAAATCGACCTCAAATGCTAAGTTTTGTCAATTCTTATTTAAAGAAATGCTTAAATTGCTGTGAACTGTTAAGTTCTATGGACAAAGTGCTAAAATCATAATGTATGAATTGATAGCGTTAACTATTTGGATTTGAGTATGAAAACAATAGTAGGAGCAGCTGAATTAAATAATCCAGGAGTAAATTTAGAGCGTCTGGGAATTTAAGGCGTGAGGTTTTGATCACAACTCTATGAGTAAGCAATATTATCCTACTAATTAATATCGTCTGTTAGTCCGTTGCTTTGTTTGAATGTCCGCGAAATGGATTAGGTCGACTGACTCTACAACCATATTTTTTGTTATCTGACAAAAAACGTTTCCTAGTTGGTAGATTCAAATAGCAGGTGCAAGTTTTCTTGGGTCCAATGGTATGAGGAACTATCGCCATGCTGCAATACATTCGAATCCAAGGTACAGAGTCGGCTGGACTAGTATTAATACGACCTGCAAGCCATCCAAGCAAGCTACCCATTGGTATAATAATAAGATAATAATCAGTCGCGACTGAGCGAAAGCCCGAAGGATGTAGTTTTATTGAAAATCGCCTTGACATTAAATGTCAAGAAAATTTTGTTCTTTAAAAAAAAAGCAAACAACAAACAAATGATTTCGACTTCAGCCAGATTTTACAATTATCGATTCGCAATGTGCAGCAAGAATCAAATCCAACAAAATGGAAATTTGTGGTATATGTCGCGGGGAGTTGTGGGATGGTCCTACAGGGACAACCCCATGTTGCCATGAATTCCACTTTTTCTGTCTGATGCGGTGGACGCGCACGTTTTGGCCTGGTTTGACGGCTACTTGTCCCATTTGCAGACAGAATTTCAGAAATGATGGTAAGAAGACTATCATCGTCGAATTAATTTAATAGTTTAATTAACCTATCCTTGCACATATGAAGCGCCGAGCGGAAGAGGGGACTATCTTTTTTCAAATTCTAACTGTCAACAAAATTTGTTGACAACAACAAAATAAAATGTGCACAAAAATGCACATTGAGCAGCACGCAAAAAATTTCAATGACAATTTCTAAAATTTTTCAAAATAATAAAGCGGCAATGTTTAAT
>JAQGCM010002426.1:0-11254 GCA_034699705.1 Hymenaphorura dentifera
CCACTCCAAATTCCATGATTGGAGTGGCGCCACGGAAGTAACAAACTAGAATTTATCTTAAATTCTAAATGCAAAAATGAATCAACTTAAACATATTTAAACACTGCGATTTCGATTTCGATTTTTGAGACGAAATGTGACCTAATCAAAAATGAGCCCATTTTCGAACAGAGCGCCACATTCAAGGATCGTTTTGGTTTGGCAATTTGCGGTACGGGTCGCGGAAGTCGCGATGGGTGCTGTGCTGTGCTGTGCTGGTCCTAATTGCTGGACTACAAATCCAACTAAGGTCCCGACCGACCGTCACGTAAGGAAGACATAAAGACGGCGGCGGTGTCGATTTAAAATCTTGACGCCGCCGGAAGTGAGTGAGTCTTTTATGAGAAAGGAATTAAGGAACTCGTATTTTCCTTGCCACTGCGACTACTTCTACTTCTACTATTTACCCAAATTAAATGCTCTTATCTGATTTCAACCCACAAAACTTGCGGAGTGCAGTGCAGTGCAGTCAGGTTGAGCCAGCCAGCCGAGTGAAACGGATTAGTTTAGTTTGAAGGAGCCAACAGCCAAGTCCAAGTCGACGACGAGTTTGGCTCACAAAAGCAAACTCTGAGTCTGAGTCCGGAGTGTGAAGCTCTCCAACTCTCTGCCCTTTTTCAATTTCAAACTCAATTTTCTTGAGCTGTTCTCAACTCTGCCTTTAGTCTTATTCTTATACAACTTTCAATTAAAATGGAAATTTCATCTTCCGTGGTCCGTGGACATTGTCCAGATTGTAATTTGATATTAAACTGATTACAAATCCAAACAAAGCTCCATGCCCCATGTCGGAAAACCTGAATTTTTTTCTTTCTGGCTGGCAAAATAATTTCTCGATTTTGATGTGTGCTTTTTGTCCCTTTTTAATTTTTTTCTCATGATTTGCGTATGTGTTCAGCCAGCACTCCCCGCAAAACTCGAAAATAATTTGAATCAAACTGGCTGCTGCTCCTGCTGCCGCTCTAACTTCCCCAAAAAGGCAATAATTTAACTAGTCAGAGTCAGAGTCGTAGTTAACGTAGATTTTCCAACTTTATGAGTGCATCTGTGCATCGCATCCATCGCCCCTGAATTCAATCCTTGCCGTACTGCAGAAATCGTCTCAGACTCAGAATCACCCAAAGTGCTTGCTGCACGCTTGAGACAAATTAATTAGAGTCTCAGGTCGGGAGTCGGGACTCGAGATGGGGCGGAAATAATGCTTTCTGCAATGCATGCGTGCTTGTATCCAAATCTAACGTGTAGGCCAATTCATTGCGATTTCGACTCCGATTGCGACCATAGAGTAATAAACCATAGATTTTATTACTCTATGATTGCGACGCGATCGTGAGTGCATTAAAATGGTCCAAGATGCGACAGGAGAAAGTCTCCAAATTTCTGCACTCTGCACTCAACAAAGAATGAATGCGGTAACAATACAATGCAAGGCATGCATGCTCCATCGTTCCAAATATACGTAGAGTGCTGCCAGGGCAGAGACAGAGTGCAGTTTCTGTACGTAGGATAATTGCATTAGTTTCTCAAATAATTCACCTCCGAACGGAACTCGCGAAATGATCTGTGATGACGTTCGTTTCTTCTTCTTCTTCTGCTGCTTCTTCTTAGTCTTATTCCGAATCTTCGGAGTCTCGGAGTCTTTGCCGGAGTTTTTGGAAGCCAACGAAACCGACAACGAAACAACTCATAGTCGAGAACTCTAAGTCTGAACTCGAGGCAATTGGCTACGCTAAGCTACGCTACGCTAGCTAGCCTCAATTTCTACAAATCTACCGTACCAGGTTAGCTCACGTCACGAGGGAGCGTCATAAGGTGTGCATGCCGAGGACCAAGCAGTCCAGACTTCCGACTACGATAAGGCGGCGAACTCTAGTCAGCAGCTGACGACCTTCCCTCGTGACCCACTGCACTGCACTGCACAGTGCAGTGCAGTGCAGTCTGCACTGCACTGTTTTGCTTGCTTTGGTAGTTAGGAATGCACGAACGACTCGACAGCCCACTCAGCCCGGCCCAGGCCCAGACAAGAATGATTTAGTGAGAAGAGGTTGGGAGTCAAGAGTACAAATTATTTTGGGCCTTGTTCCAAACTAAATTCACACAATTCACCTCACCACCGCACCGACGACGACCGGATGAAAAACAAAAGGGCAGGAAGGCAGGCAGGCGGGGATTTCTTGTAAGATCACTATTCCAACCTTTCCAGCTAGTTCATTAGGAGGAGCACAGCAGAGCATCAAAATATGCAAGACACCAAACTTTTCCTATCATTCTCCTTCTCAACTACTAACCTACAAAGAAGACAAAGACAAAGATCCGAAACTACCGAAACCCGGGCATTTCATTCATTGTCTGCCTTGCCTACCCGGCTAGGCTGGGCCAGGCCTTTTGAGATTCTAATTGTTAAAACAAAGGAGTAGTTGTACTCATTTACATACATTTTCACACAAGACAAATTCCACTACCATGCGTGCAGCAATTTGACCACCACTACAACGACGTCATCAAGCGCTTTTTGCGCAAGTAGCTAGCTGGATTGATTGATGAGACTGACTGGAGGCGGGCATCATGGGGCTTAAAGTTACCCGGGTAGTATCTGTAAGTGTCACGCTTTGGGTGAAAAAAGTACTGCTAAATTAGCACTAACCTTCATGTAAACACCCCAGGGTAGAGCGCTGGCAATCGAAATGGCCCAGATGAGACAAATGACCCTCGTGGCTCGACTAAACTTGGACTTTGTCTGCGTTCTCATTGGGTGACAAATGGCAATGTATCTTTCCGTTGTAAATGCCACGATCGTGAGAATCGAGGCATAGGTTGTGCACTCGGTCAGAATCCCACGCAGATCACAGCCCAGCTCGCCAAAAATCCAAGGGTATTGTCTCCACATGACGAATAGCTCGACCGGCATAGCTGCAAAGAAAGACAAAAGGACAACATTAGACCACCTGAGATATCCAATTAATCCAATCATTGAGTAATTAATTACTCAATGATTAGAACTTTGGCTATCCAATCAGTACTACTCAAGGGCGTCCTACAAGGGAGTCCTGCGGGTCCCTTGGAATCGGACGCACACCTCAAATGTGAGTTGAGCACCGTGACCGCCGCGTGTTGTGGTTGTGGCGAGGAGCGAGGACCTCTTTATTCGAAATGGGCGCCATTTTTTAAAGCAGCAGCAGCAGCAGCTGGAGGCTGTGCTATGCAGCTATGGAATGAATGGACCAAAAGAAATTAGCAATTTGGTGGCTAATGACCAAGGAGAAAGAAATGGCGAGCGACTGGCGCTTGCCTTGCAAATGTTAGAATTGCATTGCACGCAAGTTGCAAGCTCTGCTGAATTTCTCCCTAGACAGTTTTCCTTTCTAACTCGCAGAGATTTGTGTAGTCAGGCAGTCCCTTGAGAAATGTAAAAAAAGAAAGGAAAAATGCCGAAAAATGCTGCTGAGCAGAGCCGAACTGAGCTTAGCAAATAGTCAGCCAGCAAGCTCAGCTCAGCTCAGCCGAGCTGAGCTGATGAAGGTGTAATTTCTGCTGAGATACCCGGGCATTGCATCAATTGCTTCCACAGCACAGCACAATGCACGCCGAGGAAGTTGAAAAGAAAGCCCCGGCAAACTCAATTTTCCCTACGCAAAGCATTATGCTACGTTAGCCATTTACAAGATTATCATCTCTGCTCTAATGGAAATTCGGAGTAGTAGTATTCGGGGTTTTTCCACAAAAATTCGGAGCAGAAAATGAACAAAAACCGCCAGAAGCTGCATTATGTAGAAAGTGCTTCATTGTTGAGCAGAGCAGAGCATCTTGTTCTTGCTTGTTTGATGAGCTCCTCTTAATTAATGATAAATGTCATGTCATGTCTTCATTATTGTCAACTTGAACAAATCTTTGGAAAGCAAATTTCCCGGGACGGAGAATGAAGATTTTGGAAGGATTCGGTTTTCGGGTTTTCGGTGCTAAATGATTACATAACAAGACGTCAGAGTGATCAGAATCAGACCGACCATGAACATGACAGGACGGGTCGGGTCGGTCTCGGGCTCTTTTATGTCAACGACAACAATGCAGTGCATTAAGTTAATTAATGATCGGCTCGAAACATACATTAGATGCCGGGTATTATGTAACTTTATACTCATGTAAGAATTGAGCACTGCGCTGATGCAAGTGCAAGTGCAAGACGTGGAATGATGGATGAGTGTAGTTT
The DNA here is from genome assembly GCA_034699705.1 of Hymenaphorura dentifera. Classification (NCBI taxonomy): domain Eukaryota; kingdom Metazoa; phylum Arthropoda; class Collembola; order Poduromorpha; family Onychiuridae; genus Hymenaphorura; species Hymenaphorura dentifera. The sequence goes on from JAQGCM010002426.1 coordinate 4,247, forward strand.
ATGTCTATAATGGGTTAAAAGGCGGGTAGTACGGGAACGGGACGGGATACGGTAATTGAATCAAAATCAATACTAGACTAAAGGTTTCGGTGATTCGGTTTCGCAATATTGTAAATTTCGGGGAATTTCAAAGAAAGGAAGGATAATACCCGGCAATGCCAGGCCAGCATTTATTCCGGCTGGGCTTAGAGAGAAATTATCAAACAATAAGAAACTGAAACTGAAACCGAAACCGAAGTTCGAACTGCAATTAAGCAATTATTTTGATCGTCGTCGGACGGGGTTCTATCTATTTTACTTTATCAAGACTTTGATCCACTTTGCAAAAAGTTTTTCTGGAGGTCACGCTCACGTCGCAATCAATCGAAATCGCAATGGAATAATACCCGGGTCGGTCGGCCGGCCCTACCCGCCCGGCACGGCACTCAGCTTTTGTATACATTGCACAGGTTTGAAGGTTGAAAATGAATGGAATTCGGGTAACTCGGCCAAGGAAGTTTTGAGAATAAAATTCAAAGAAGATAAAATAAATCCACTTTGGCCCAGAGCAGGGCATGGCAGGGCAGGGCAAGACCTTTCATCAGATTAAATATAGAAACTAGTCCAGTCCAAATAATTTCTTTGTCAAAAGTTGAACTATTTTATTCGTTTCAAAACTTGGCTCTTCGCTGTTCAAAATGTCCGCACAAAATGAAGGTCTCCAGGGTCCGAAACTCCGAACCGAATTTAACCAAAAAAACGCAACATAACATAACACAACATAATACAAAATTTCCAACCGGAAGCGTACATTTTTTTCTTCCGAATACATTTCATAGGTAGTACGAGAGCACATGCATTTTTCGCTCATCTCTTTTGAACGCTGAAAAAACGGAACCACGCACGAGACGAAGGAAGGGAGGCAGGCATGCAGGCACAAAAACTCAAAAACTCGGATCAGAAAAGTGAATCAAAATCTGCCTGCCTGACCTTCACCCAAACCCAAATATCTGTTTCTCGTGTCTATTTTCAATTAGCTTGCGTTGCATTGCAGATGTCGGGGTTCTCAGCCTCAGCCTCAGCTCAAGAAATGAATTAATTGCTTCCGGTCACAACGACCAAATGGTCAAATTCTCAGAGCACACATTTGTTTGCGTAGAAAGTGAGATCTTCGTCATCTGGCTCGTCATCGTCACCCGGCAACCTTCCCTTGTATCCTCCCCTGCTCAAGGTCAGGAAATTAAATTGATTGAGCTTCCTCCCCGCCCCCACCCGCCCCGCCCCCTTCCAATCCAATCACCCATCCATTCCTCAAGGGCGCCTTTAAAATGTTGCAAATTGTGTTCAACCCGTCGTCACAAACTTGTTAATTAATTGGATCAGATCAGATTCGGACGGAATCACTAGAATTAATCAAGATTAAATTCCTTGATGATAGTTCGGCACGTGTCGTGATTTAGTTAGCGCCGCGCGTGTGACTCTTTGCTGTTGTTCTGTTTGCAGAGTATGTATTTAGGGACTTAATCAAAGGAAGACGGTTCGCCCCGCCAGACGACGCGACGCGACCCGACTCGGGCAAAGCGGGAGCAGGAGCTGAGCCGACAGAATTTTAATCAAAGATGAAAAGTTGTTTGATATTTGCTTGCTGCTAGTAGCTCAGAGCAGAGCTCATTACGAAAGGATTACGTAACAACCAACACGGCAGCAGCGGCGACAAAAATGATCCTTTCAGCGATGGATCACTCATCGCATCTCATCTCTCATAAGCCCTATAGTCTAGCGACTCAGCTTGAACTTGGACAATATGCATTGCATGCATTACGAAAAATGCTCCAAAGCCCAGCGCCCCCGAGCACCGAAAGTGAAATATTTCACGGTTTCCGAAACCGAGAATTTGAAATTGGGGCCAAAAAGACACATCACACATTGCATCCCATTGTGACATTGTTGATGTTGGTGCTTGAGGATTGCCCTCATTAAGCACGGCGCTACGTAACGTACATGCGGTGCGTAAGTAGGCTGCTCTGCCCTGAGTCGAGTCGTAGTCAAGTCTTGGCCAAAAATTTCCACAATTCCCCGGGTGATATAGTTTAGAAATACCGGGAACTCCGGGAACTTTCTCCCGCTGCTTTCTCTTTGCTATTGGGCTACTGCCATTGCCGCCACTTGCCACTTTTGCTTGCTGACTTTGTTTGTTTTGCTTGCTTGCGTCAGGTTCTGAGCATCTGTAAGCTTTGGATGATTTTGCAAAAGGACTCACTCCACACTCACCACAAGAGTGAGATAAATGCTTGCAATTGTTCTTTCTCTCGCCAAGTTAGACAGACTCGACTCACTCCACTCTCAGATCACAACCTAAACATAGAGATCTGTGCAGATGAAAATTCGGATGCAGATGAAATTTCGGGTGCGGATGCAGCAGAACATAAACTGGCAATGTCATTATTTGCTCTCTCTCTCTCTGCACAAAATTACAAAGTCTGTAATCAAAATGAAAATGAAGATGAAAACGAAATTGAAATTTACTTCCGGCAGCCAGCACCCTTTTCCTTTTCCTGCTGATCTTTGTGACTATTGTGAAATTTAACGTTGCGCAAAACAAATGAACAACAGAATTCCACTTTGCTCCTCAAAGCTATTACCCGTACCCGGGTTGGACGAAATTTAACCCGACCCCGCCGGACTATTTGTACTCCGCACTTCTTAGTAATCTGTTCTCTTGAAATTACATGTACATGGATTCTGCATAATTTTATTTATATGTGCGCATCTGCATCTGTCTTGAGCAATCAGCTGACTCATCATCATTCCTTTAATGGATTACAACTTGGCAATGGCAATAACAATTTAACAATAATACCCGGAAATAAGTCGACGTCGACTTGTACGAACTTGCAGCAGAATTTTGGTAGGGACCAAGTTCCGTTACGTAAGTTCTCAAATGTTAAGCAATTGTTATGTAATCGTATGGCTTTGGCTGACGTGACTGCTTCCATCGGAATATCTGCATTGCAGAATCCCCTAGGGAGGAGACCACCAGAAAAGCCAAGTAAACATTTTGCCTAAAAATTCCAGGGGAAAATCTGCCACTGCCAAAGGCTTGCTTCCTTGCGCAGTGTTTAAACTCAAAGCGGAGTAGTAGAAAATCATCACTTATCAATGTATGGAAATGAATTGGCTGAATTGGCGCCCGGATTTCCTGCGGATTAATCCGCATCGGGGTTCCGATTCCCGCAATTAGAATAGAAGCCCTGCCCCTGACCGCTACTACGTGCATAGATTCAGGTTCAGGTTGCTGGGATTGCGGATTGCGGGCGAAGGGATTAGTACGTATGAGGTGGACTTTGGAATGCAAACAGGAAACTAGTGCATGCAGAACTACCCGGGTCGGGGGACTATTGTTCGGGTCGCGGTCGGGACGGGAGAGTCTGCAAGCTGGAGTCAACTGGAAAACTTTTAATTACTTTTCATTTGAGAATAGTCAGGAGTCAGAGCAGTCATAATCTGATTGTGAGAAAAGGATTTGTGTCTGCGTGTGTGTGGCATGGGCACGGCACTGGAGAATTCAAATTCAAAATAATCCAACCTTCCACTTCAAGCAGCCCACTTTGCAAGGATTCTCAAATTTTTCAACCCAAGAAACGATTCCAGGACTTTCAAATGAACGCTAGCCGGATTCTTGAACAAAAAAAAAGTTCAAAATCCCGAAACCCTGCTCCGTTTCATCCCTCAAATAGTCATAGTCTGCTCAGACTCAGAGTTCTAATTATATTTCTAAGAAATTAAATGTCTTGAGATGACTACTATGTACTGGTCATGGGCAAGCCAACCAAGAATTCATTTTGCCCACAGGACGAGCAGAAGACAAGACTATGCTTGTACGTATCTCTTGACTTTCTCTGCCGCTTTCCCCGCCGCCCCTAAAACTCTAAAAAGACCGAAATTCGGATGGAAGAGATGAAGTTTTCGGAGTAAATGAATAAATGAAGTAGGAGCAGGAGCATGCAGAGTACATAATGTTGTCATGATGAGATCTTGAAGATCTTAGCTTAGCTCCCGTCAGCCTCTTTAGAACTCTAGGCAGCTCAGCCCAGCCCAGCCCAGCCCAGCCCAGTAAACTTGTTTCTCCATGAACTTCAAAACCACACTTCAACTTGTCTTGTCAACTTCAGCTGTCCAGCTCCAGCTCCAGCTCCAGTTCCAGTCTTCCAGCCAGTCAGCCAAAACTCCAAAATCCTTTTGCATTTAACTTAATGGAAAGCAGGAAAATTAAATTGAAGAATTCATTTCTCCGGTTGCCATGAGAGCGCCACACGGGCACACAGTCTTTCGTTTCATTTGATTGCATAATTGCTCGCCGTGCTAGCAATTAAGCGAGCAAGCGTCTAATGACTGACTCTCTTAAAGATTGGCCCGGCCCGGCCCACACACCACCACTCTGCAGCACGATAATTTTAAAATTAAAATTAGAGGTTTTTGCGCAATTGTTTTTGTAATAATTTTGTACGGTCGGTCATCGTCTTCCTAATAACTTCTTCGCGTGATGCATGGGAATGGCGAAATTGAAATTCAGCCTGAAGTTTTTGTCGGCAAGCGTGAGAAAATTTATGCAAAAAATATCAAACTAATGAATTCATTTTGAATTAAAAATTCCTAAGGGTTCAGAGTTGGGTTCTTGGCTGCCTAGTTACGATAAGCCGCCTTCGCAGCCTTCTAGCTTTGGCTTTTGGCCTTGGCTTTGCCCAACACTTTTCCAATTTTTTACACAATTTTTCCTACACTTTTTCCTAAATTTCCTCTAATATTAGATGGGAAATTTAGCACAAAAACAAAACCAAGTTTGCAAAAGTTTTGGCTAAAAATACATGCAGTAGAGCAGAATTTCAAAGGTTTCTTGAGCTCCCTACCTTCAATTTTTTCCCAGAATTTCCCAGATCTTTTTCATTTTGTTAATTAACAATTTTTCCTTCTTGTTTTTAGAGTTTCAGCCAGCCTTTTGTGATTGTATTAATGATCTGAGCTGAGCTGAGCCAAATCAGCCGAGAAGAACAAAAGCATAATGTGAAGCCAACTCAGCCAGCAGCGCAAAAACGAACACTTGAGAACGAGAACGAGAACTAGACTCTATTATTGATGTTTTGAATTTAGAAATCTACGCACGCACAATTCACAAATAGTCCTTTGTTTGGAATTGAAAATAAAGCTGCGAAAATGAGATAACACTTCATCGGAATCTTATACATACGATACGTAAATTTCTTTTCAAAGGATTTTATTAGCCCAAGAGTTATATGTAGTGGGCGGGCTAAATTATAACTGCGTCGCAGACTTGCATATTTCTCGGATTTTTATGAATTGTCGCCGGTTGAAAATCTATCGAGTTTCGGATTTGATAAAAATAGGCTGGTTCGGGTTAGTTAAGCAGTCACAGCAGCAGCGCCAGCCGTCAGTCAGCGGAACCGTCCTGCACTACCTGCATGTTCGAATGTGGAACCTGAGACGCATTTCAAATCATCGAAATTCCCATATCAGATTCGCAATTCGAATTCGCGTGTTTTGATCAACTTTTTTAATAAAACGCTCAGAGCATAAGTACAGTCGTCTAGAAGTCGTCGCTCGTCTTCGTCCTATTTCATTTTTCATAAAGTCATACTTCAAAACTACTACATAAAATCTTCACATCTTGCATCAGATTGAAGATTGAAATGAAATAAGCCGTGCAATGCAATCCAAAGCCAGCCAAAGTCAAAGGAAACTAATCCTCGGCTCCTTTCATTTCGTTTTCGTTCCTCCTCAGGAGTCAAAGATTTCGAGTCAAAGATTCTCAAGAGAAATCTTTGAAAATGACGGCGACGACGACGAGGCATGCGAAGGCAGGAGGATTGAGTTGAAAAGAACTTTTCAACTTTTAGATGAGAACCACTTGATGAGGAGTTGTGATTTGAATGAGTTCAAAAACTAATTGAACTTGACACCAAACGACCCGCTCAATTCTCATCTGATGCTGCCATTGCTCCTGCTGCAAAAACATGGAATGCCCGAATTTTTTCATTCGGGCAATAATTCCAATCTTGCCCGAATACCTCGCTGAGATGATGTGTGTAAGTAATACGAAAATACATGCATAACGTATGTATGTATGTATGTACACGTAGAAATTGAGCCAAAATCGCAACCTAAATCCACTTCCCCTGCCCAGCCCTGCCTGGGATTCAACTTAGAAAAAAATTCAAATTAAAAAATGTAACCGAAATTCGGTTCTAGAAACTCCGAAATCCCAAATTCGGTTTAGCAGGTAGGTAGGCGTTTATGTGCAAGACGTCATCGTTTTCCACTAATCTGCGACTATGCGACTGCCTTGCCGCCGTTTTCTTGCCGTTTCATTGCTATCGCTTTCAGTGCGTGCGGCGTGCCCATAGCCCGTTCTGAAGTGCAAAGCAAAGCACACAGCAACGAAGCCCGTCTAAACCTTAATGTGTCCCAAAGGTCAAATTTTGTGCAATTGCTTGTAAATCGGGTAACTCCGAAATCGGAGCCAAGCCTTGCTGCTTGACTACTGCTAAAGTAGTCGGAGTCGGACTCGTAATGTCCCTTGTGTGACCAATACAATTACGCAACAAGATTGTTGTTCCTTCTGCTCTTGAGTTTTATCGTGTCGTGTCGTGTCCAAATCGAGAAAAAAAAACACACAACAAACATTTCCAGGTCATTTCCTTCAAAGCCCTGGAATCCAAGATCGACTGGATTTTTGGGGATATTAAGACACACATTCTTGAAATCCTACATAGCCTTTCTAAAATCTTTGTGGAAGTGTCAAGTAAGCGATTTGGTCTAAATTGGTGATAGTGGTGGTCGATTTTCGACAAAAATTTCGAAAACTTTGTGCTGCGAGCGACAGCAACTTGTGTCGAAAATAATGTCGATACTTTCGTCAAGTGTAAACAGTCACAGTCTGTTAAAAATGATGACACAATCTAAGTTATATTTATCTAGGTCATTTGTTCATTTCATTATGCTTGTGAGAGTGTG
>JAQGCM010002427.1:0-11248 GCA_034699705.1 Hymenaphorura dentifera
CACTCCGCACTCGCGAGTGCTGAGGGCCCCTCGCGCACTCCTGAGCACTCAGCACTCGCGAGTGCGGTCAACTATGATCCGACTTCTTTCTGATCAATGAGCAAATCTTAGAAAATACGCAAAAATGCTAAAAACGAATAATTAGTTTCAAACGGTTAGGCTTTTATTTTTAGTACGTACATTTAGAACAATGCATCATAAATCATCAAAATCAACTCTTTCGACTCAAAAAATGCTAATCAATGCATTTTGCATTTGTAGTGATTTTTCTCATAATGCTCTTTATACTTTACGACGCGACGACGACAAATAGTCAAGAAGAAGAATGATTGTGTTTCCAGTTTTTTTAAATGTATTTAACTACGAGTACATGCAATGCAACTACAACTTGCAAATAAGTCATTTGAAGTTAACCAATTCGTTAAGTGATGATTTAGTACACAGCCAGTTTAAGCAAGATTTGTAAATTTTTATGTCAGGTTTTCCCATCATTTCCCAACATTCATTACCAATGCATTATAGTTGTGCGGCTTGCAATTTGCATAAATGCTTGGCAATCATTGCACTGCTGCACACCACCATTACTTCGCGACTGAAATGTATTTTGGAAAATTTTTGAGACAAGTTCTCAGATCTTTCATTCTTTAGTAGATCATTCCCAGCGTCGTACATAATAAACCTGCCGCCTGCCTTCCTGCTTGCTGTGCTGAGGCTGGAGAAAGGAAAGGCAGTACACAAATTCGCAAATCGCAATGAATTAAAAATAAATTAGCGAAAGAAGTATCATATGCGAAATGTGATAGAGTTTGCAAGCATCCTGTGGTACGACGCTACGCTCACTTATTAATTTTTGCCGGCAATGCAATGTACTGCTGAGAATGAAATGAGCTCTCTTAAGTGCTGTGCTGAGTGCTGAGAATGATTAGAGTCCAACACGGAATGTACGTTACATTTGGAAATATTTAGCAACTAAACCACAACGACGACCACAACTAACTTCTCTACCTATTCTTTTCCTGACAATGAAAAATTTAAATACGTTCAGAGTTTTTCCTTCGTTCCTTACTAGCTTTTCAGTTGTATTTAAGCAAAGCCACTCACGTGCGAAATGCAAAATGTTCTAGTGACTAGTTAGTCACTTTTTTGAGCTTGAATTGCATGCATTGGACGGCTTGGCTTAAGGTTGAAACATTTTGACAGAACTTACATTACATTTCGTTACGACGTTTGCTCATTATTTATTTATTTTATCGTCTGGGTCTTTCCAGCCAATGCCAAATGCCAATCAGCGAGCCGAGCCAAGCAAACCAGGCCAGTCCAGTCCAGACCACCACAACCTCGATCGAATTCGAATGATGCACACACGAACATATCGCAACAAAGAGTGGAGTCGCAGTCCAATGTACAGTGAAAATGCACAGTGAAATTCAACCTAAGCCACGTACCTCCTTAACCCAGAAATCATAAAATCTAATGCAATGTGTGTGAGAAAAAACAGCTGTTCAGTTCACACAAAGTGTTGAAACTCAACTCAACGTCAGCTCTTAACCCTCGGCTTTTATGCACTTTTTTTTTCTACAAGAATTCTCAGATGGCTAAGCTGCGTCGCTTACATACAGTAGCATGTAGTAAGAATATTCTGATTTTCAAAGGGGAAGTCGTAAACATTTCCGCAAAACCATCAACAGTCTCATTCAACTGAAAAGTTTTTGCCCTGCCTTGCATTGCATTGCATTTGACTTAATCCCAACCTCACTACTGACTGCACAAGGGCAACAGCATGACTTAGCCTAGCTTGGAATAGAGGTCAAGGAAATTTTGGTTTGACCTTCCGGGTTGTGTGATTTCTTAATAAACATGTTAGTGGTACAACGTTGGGCGGTGCAGATTCTGTTTGGTTCTCGCAAAGCTAAAATTGCAATTTCTCTTGGCTTGACTTGGCTCGGCCGGAAGGAGAGCGGATATATTTCCGGAAATAGGGCTAATCCCATTCCTAGGAGCTCTAACTCCCTCAGCCAGACTTAGGCTTACATATTGTACATTAATTGATTAGATTATTTCAGAGCTAGAGATGCTTAGCCTGGCCAAAGCAGGCCAGGAACAAACTTGATAAATTCCCTGCTTATACTTCCACAGATCCAAATTTTAATAATATTTCTTCTCACAGTTTGGTTCCCCACCACACTTGGACGAGTTGAGTTGATTAAATAAATTTGCACTGAAGTCGGGAGTGAATTTAATGGGATCCTGAACCACAAAAAAAAGCAGGGAAAGGATGAGTCAATTCCACATGACACTTTCTCTACATTATTACGTAACATTGTGCAAGTAGTATTCCTTTGAGTGGCCCGGCCCAAGTTCCAACTACTAAGTATTTTTATTCCCCTATTCGGTTTGAAAAAAAGCAATCGTGATATGGGGGAGAGAAAAGTCTTTAGAAATACGTAGAAGTAAGTTGTCCCTAGTCAACTACTACAGCACTGGTAGTAGCCCTAAAGTATCGATTCCATCCAGGGAAAAAGAGGAACCACTTGCATGCATGCATTCCCATTTACCACTACTGACTACTGACTACAACTGACTACCCGGGTACCACCGCCACACCGGGTTCCTTGACTAAAGTAAACACACTTTATCGATAAAACACTTGCTTAAGAGAGCCCAGTCAGCACTGGCACTCGCTAACTACTACGTGGTGGTGGCACTGCATTTTTAACTGGGAATTTAGCCTAGTCGCAGTAGTAGTAGTTGAAAAAATAACTAGTTTACTAGTAGTGGTGCTACTGGCGCAAGAGACACACATTTGCACACTTTGGCATTTGGCTTTTGAGGAAATGACTGAAGTCAATACAAGGTACTTTCATACAAACATCCTTCCTGCTGACTGCTGACTGCTGAGCTATCGAAACACAGTCAGTCACAGTCGTCCAACTCCACAATTCAGTTTAATTTCAGAGCCCAGTTCGACAAGGTTGTACTACTGTCGACTGTGCAGGCGAAACCAGAAAAGTTTCTTTCTCTTCTTTCACGTTTCACTTTTCACACCTAGCTCTGCTCAGGATAATCGAATTAGCGACCGCTCACTCGGAACTCACTCCTAAGTATTCCTTGCTGCCCTGGTGTTATGTAATTTTTGTTGTACGAGTCAGAGCCAAGTCAAGTGCATGGATCCTATCGCATCGATACGATACTTGTTCTCGACTTTTCGCACGCTTGCATTCGCCGCCTTCGACTCGACTCGACTTGGACTTACATACTTTTAGTAAATTGTTCTGACTCTTCATCAGTTTTGTGTGCAACACTCCGAAACCGAAACCCGGGTATTGTTTTGCCTTAAGCAAAGCAAGCATTCTTAAGACCCCGAAACCTTCCTGCTTTTTTTCTCTTCTTCTTCTTGTTCGTCTGAACCCAGTTGGGTTTTTCGCGAGTACGAGGGCTTCGCATATGTAGTATCTTGGAAAATGTGAACGTGGATTTTCGGTTGGTGATGCGGCTCGTCGTCCTTTTCCCAAACGCTTCGAAAGAAAACTGGTAGACTGGAGTGTTTCGCACCGCACTACTTAAACGGCGAGTCTTCCCAACCGCCTGCTCACTCTGCTCCCACCTCGTGTTCAGAACACACGGAGCTGGCGACTGGCTCTGGAGCAAGTAAATATTTGTCGAAATTGGCCCAAAACAATCGTTCCGGACACAGCAGGAAGTTTCTTCAAATTTCAGCAAGAAAACCTTATTTCAAAACTGGCCATTAAAAAAACACCACAGAATTTCAATACGAGTCCCAAAAGTTTCGAAAGTGTTTTCTGCCGTTTCGACCGTTAAATACTTTCGACGACTACGTACGTACGTACTCAGCAAGCATTGGAAAATGAAAAGAACGAAAGTGCGACTCTACGTGCTCGTGAGTGCGTTTCACTAGTCTGAATTCCGGTTTTCGAATTCTACCCACACCATGACTAAACAGCTGTGACCGACCGACCGACTTTGAAATTAAAATAGTACTTAAAACAAAAACTTTGAACGGGAGGAGGATGAGGCTGCGGTATTTTAGCTGTGTCATGACGGGCTCACTCCAATTTCGACACCATGTGTGTGAACTTTCTTCATCTTCTCGACTTTCTCCACCCATTATTCCCAGCACCGGCAAAATCTCAGAGTGAAAGTCATCATATGGTTTTAGTGAGTCTGGCGACTCCAAGAATGAAAATACAACCAAGTTTAGTTCCACCAGTCGACGAGAGTAGTACAAGTTGACCAAAACCGACTCTTAAGAGCAAACTCTTCTATCAAATTAACTAACTAATTAGCTACTCTGCAAACTCATTAACCACTTAAAACTCATAAAGTAGCAAAATGACTTAAAAAACAAATGGCAAGAATGGCAACGTAATGGCCGGGAAACAAATTGTGTGCTAGTGCAGCAAGTCCGAGTGCAATTTAGCAAACTCAATTCGGGTCGCAACCGTTACAAATTAACTCCCGGTTTCTTGAGGTAAGCATACAAGCTATACTCTACTTAAAATTCGGTTTTTTTGTCACTTTTCGCTACTGCTTTTGCTTTTACTATAAATTTACTTTGACTCTGACTTACTACTAGTACTAGTACTACTTTTGCATTTTTGCTGGCTAGATCTAGATGACTGACACGGACGGTTTAACTTCCGATCCGAACGACAGCAACACTGTCTGAATTTTAACTTGTCTGGTGTGGGAAATCTTTGGTAGCAGACTAGACAGCCAGTGCCTTGCTTTGCAGTTCTGTGGCTGACTTAGTTTTTTTTTCTTGAGCGAGATGATAGCAAGTACAACATGAGAGGGCGAGAGAGGAAATCACGTCCGGCCTTAAACGTGTGCTGAATTATTAGGCAATGATCTATTTATAACCATGGAATTCTTAATTTATTCTCAGCTTTTTATTTATTCATTCTACGATGCAAATGCAAGGCAATGCTGCAAAATGCAAACTCCATGCATATCCATGCATGGACAAGAACAAGACTAATGCCAAACGAGGGACCAGTTAGTTCCTCTGAACTAGAAGTACTGCTTAGTTCTCCTAATTGAAATCACTTCCAGCTCCAGCCCCAGCACTTTTGCGGTGGGAGCTTAGCACCTTAACTTAGCTCCTTCTCGACAAATCAACCCAGACACCAAAAAAAAATGTTAAATATTTACACAAACTTAGTAATTAGTGTGCACAACTTAAAGCCAAACAAACAAATTGCACCCAACTAATTATGTAAGTGCGAGTCGTGCGTGGGAAAATGAAAATTTGACTGGATGGTTGAAAGGTTGAATCATCATACTTTTGTAAATGATATGCATGCAGCATTTTATATGACACCGACTCAAGTTATACAATAATTTGTCAAGGAAAGAAAGAAACCAAAATTAATTTTGCTCGGCCGAGCTGCCGACCCAACAACACCACAAAAGTTCCACTCTTGTATACTCTGCAGCACTTAATGTCGCACCCCACGGCTTTTGACGCGAATAAATTTCACAGTGTCGATTAGCACGGTTGTTAAATTTGGACTGAGAATCATACCACGCCGATTAAGCCGTGAAATTGAATTTTATCTTTTCGTCGTCGTCGCACGAGTCAAGTTGAAAATATAATTCGAGTCGTATCACCAAGGTTCATTGCATGCATGCATTTATTTTTAGTTGCGGTAATTCATCTTGCAAATCTTTTGGATATGCCCATCTCCATGTGCATTTTAGTGCGTCTTAATGATACGAGTGAAAGAAATTTTTTTTCGAAGTTTTCATTTTGAAAAAAGTCAGTCAGAACAGAAGTCAAAAGGAATTGAAATGGCTGAGTGCTCTTTGCATTTGCAACTAAGATTGCACTGCACTGCTTGCTAAGTGCGAACAGATGTAGTTAAAGAATTTGGAATGGATGACAACTTAGTTTTTTTTAAATTGCCAGTTGGCTAGGAAAATCTGGCGAATTTAGAAACGAGAACTTAGAAACGTTGGAAGAATTCTTTTAGCGTGACGACGATGTCAAGAGTCAGACTCAGAGTCAGAATCTGCAGCATTGCATTTTAGAATTTTGGAAGTTGGAGGTGCATCGCATTTCAGCATTCGCATTCGTATGATCTAACAAACAACTGCAGATGATTCAGAAGATTCCAAAGACAAAATTCTTTGATGAATCTCAATGATGCTTGCTCAACCACCATTCATTCACAAAACTCTTCTCACCATGCATGATTCATTGCGATGATGCTTGAATCAACAGATTTATTTATGACATTTGCAGTCCACATTAAACAGTTGCTATTCCGATGCACCAGCACCACGTGTGGTGTGTGATGAATTTATGACGACAAAAAAGCTTACGATCTAGACCTCATCGCGACCCCGTAAATTTTGATGACTGAGCTGAGCAGCAAATTTTCATTCACTCGATTCAGGAGTGGCAGTGTCGATTGCCAACTTTGGAGGATAACCCAAGTCGGAGTGCCTTTAATTGTTTAATTGACGAATTCTGTGCCTTTGAATTGAATCGAAATTTTCGAAACTACACTATTCATGAGCCTGAGAAGAAAGTAATATTGAGATTGAGATGACATTTTGTGGGCTCAAACAAACGCGTTGTCCTCATGTCCGCCCATTTGGCCGACCTTCTCTTTGTCCAAAACCCACTTAAATAGCCAAGTCAAGGCAACAAATGAAGTTCACTCTTCATAAATGAGTTTGGGCTGCGGAATTGTATTATTTTGGACGAACCTTGTGCATTGCCTATGCCTTTCCTGCTCACGTACATTTCAAAATAGACTTACTTCCCTTGGTTCACACCACGACTACTAGTCTGCTGTTTTGACTATTATGACCATGTCGACAGGACACAAAGTTGAAGCTAGATTTTGTACAGCGACAGCAGTGACAGTACTTACGTACTATTTTAGAGCTTTTAGTAGCTCCTAGGATTTGTTTTTGTGAACCACAAAACCCATTGCCGCCCAGCGTAGCGGAATAGCTCACACTGAGACCGACTGCGAGCTTAGTTTTAGTACAACATTGCATTGTGATGTAATATGTAGTCAAGTAGTGTGAGTAAAATATTTTGCTCAAGCCTCAACCCAAGCCAAGTCAATGCCAAAACCAAAACCAAAGTCAAACCAAAAGCCACATGCATGCTGCCCTGTCTTGCCAAGCCAATGTCATTACTGTGACTTTTGTGATTGTGGACGTATGTATGGCTTGCTTGCTTTGCTTGCTCGATTTAACATTTAACAAAGCATTCAGACAGATCTCATGCTTGCTTGCTTTATGCCATAAATGACATAATTATAGAGTGCACTTTGAGAATAGAATCGAATGAATTTGCGCTTTGTACTCGCACTCCTATTTTGATAAAGATGCTAAATTGGATGCATACCGTACGATATATGAGATGAAATTCATGTTGACAAAAAGTATGAAAAACACACCACAGCTTCGGAGAAGAGCCCACCAATTAAGTACAAGCAAACCTTGTCCTTACACGTTACTACAAATTTGTCTGAATCCAAAGACAACCCAATCAATTGAATTACGTCTTGCAATTAAAAATTGAAATTAGGGAAGAACCTGATCCAATTGCATAAAACCACACTGGATGGATTGGATTTGATTAGTTGAGTTGGTGTTGGAAGGAAGTTAGGAATTTCCATTGAAAAATAATACAATAAAGCCTGCATTCATAAAGAAGCTTAACATGACTAACTTTGCTTTGCTTTCCTTCCAAACTTTTATTTCTTTTGGCTTCTTCATCTCATCTTCTCAATGTATTCTTTGATATCGTCGCAAGTCCCAACACATTGCCTTTGGCCCTCGCCACCCGCACCGCACCCGACTCAGCTCGACAACTTATTGTTAGAACAACTGTGTACTTTATTAGCACAAGTTTTACATTTCTTCAACAAAAATGGTACTAGGAAGTTGTAACACTTTTACAATAATGGAGCCTCTTATTTATGAACTTGCTGTGGCTGTGGCTGTGATCTGTTTCTGTATCTCTTGCGTATTTTGCAAGCACTGGGATCCTAAAATCTAATCCTAAAGTTCAAACCAAATCTTTGCCAAGTGAGGAAAATTTTTTCGCCATCTTTCGCGATCTTCCCGACCATTTAGAGCACTTGTTGGCTCTCTTCCTCTGCAGAGCTAACAAAATAAGACTCCCCAGAGAAAAACGTTTAGAATTGGCCTGGGAGTTATTTGAAATTATAGTATACAAAATATAATCATAACTTTCATAACTATAATAATAATACTCCCCAGGTGCTTGCACTGCACTCTGCAGTGCAAGAATGAGCCGTGAAAATCTACACGTTGTTGTGTTTAAAAATTTGCAAATAGTTCCCCGGAAATACATTTCCGGGTATTACTGTAGCCCCAGTGCAGTGGCATGAAGAGTTGAATAAAAATAAACACTGTTTTCACTTTGAACTCTACAATGCAATGGCATTTCATTATTCTAACATTAAATTCGTATGTGAACTATGGACACTGTGGAGTTCAATACTTTAGAAATATGCAATTAAAAGCCAGCCATGCATTTAATGTTTGTCGCACTAATAATTATAGAGCGGTCGAGTCCAGAGTTTGCATATTTCATACGGTGAACTCGAGCTGAAGCTCCGACGTAGCAGCAATCCGGCTAGCCGAGGCAGGCAGTGCTACGTATTTTAGAACACCGCCGCTCCATTCCAGCCAAGATCGACCTATTTGATAAAATTTGGTATGATTGATGATTTTACTTTCCAGATATTTTATTTTCAAATTCAAATTTGTAGTACTACTACTAAATAACAAGGTTTGCAGCCTGAATTGAATTGGCAAATATGATTTGACCATGCCACTACTCGTAGCTAGTGTAAAATGCAAAATACGCACATTTTGTTCCAAGGGTTGTAGCAAAACGCTTCAAATTTGGCTCTTTTCAAACAGGAAATCGTACTTTTGCTATCGACTTGCACAAATCCCTTTGCTAGTTTTGCGTGTGCGAATAAAAGCCCCAAATTTCGCTGAATTTGAGCTTGTTGGAATGGAATCTGTTAGAATTCCCAACCTGGGTAGTAATTTTTCACTACAACTCAAATCCTATGTATTGTACTGCACTGCTGAAAGTACTTCTAGCATTGTTGACATACACACAAAGATCGATTTAAGGACAACGCCAGTCGTCTCTTTTTTCATATTCAGCATAAATTAATTTCGCTTGATTTTGCAATATTGGTCTTTTAGAGAATTGCAATTTGTTGCAATTTCTGAATTGTGCAGCAAGAAAGATGAATTCGAGATCAGAGCAGAGTCAGCAGGGTATGTAAGTTATGTAGAACATTATGTTTTCAAGTGAAGCCTGCACTGCACGCAATATCGAATCGGACGTAATTCCCAAGAATAAAGGATGGTTTGTTGAGGGTTCAAAGTAGGAGTAAGTCTTTCCAAATCGTCTCAGATTGTTAATACGAATACTAGCAAGACGTCGTCGTCGTCGACGACGTAGGAATGGAATATATTCCGGTTGACAGAATTCCCCGGAATAATTTCCAGACTTGATTGGACCGAGAAGCCATCCTTGTAGTGGTCCCAAGGGCCAAGCCCAGCACAGCCCAGCCTGACTCAAAACCTCATTTCCCACGGGAAATAAGATTCTTCTCTTTACTGGACAAGAACTGAAATGACGAGTGACTGATGAGAGGTGAACATTTCACTTGGCGACGGCAGGCGGGCGGGCGACCCATGCATCAATCAGGTTATCACTCGCCGTATAAATACACTTCAAGTGCAGGTCTGCATGGCCTATACTAGCTTCCATGTTCCATGGTTGGTTTGGTTTGTGTACTGATCGAAGAAATTCTGAAGATAAGATAATCTTTTGGTGCTTGAGTTCGCATTCGTTCCCGAGAAACGCTTCATTCTACTAAATGCGGGTGGGTTAGCTAATAGAAACGAAGCTGTGAGGTCAGAAATGATGCTTGCTAGAACATCTAAT
Source organism: Hymenaphorura dentifera (assembly GCA_034699705.1). Lineage (NCBI taxonomy): Eukaryota > Metazoa > Arthropoda > Collembola > Poduromorpha > Onychiuridae > Hymenaphorura > Hymenaphorura dentifera. The sequence continues at coordinate 9,986 of JAQGCM010002427.1, forward strand.
TAGTGTAAGTTCGATTTATGTGGAAATGCTGTCGATTCACGATCTTTCGATCTCCTAACAATAAATTTGTTGGCTTGCTTTGGCTACCAAATATTTTTTCGTTTCTGCAAGAAAAAAATCAAATCGTTGTAAGCTCAAGAGTCTAGTCCAAAAGCTCACTTTGGGATTATTAAAAATTGTACCACGTCATTTTTCAACCAAATAGTATAAAGATGTGGTTGTATTCTAAACTTCCTCATATTTTTTCGATTCTCAGCTTTTACAGAAGAAGCATTCGACAATTTTCCACGTTATCTGCAAATACAGAGAGGTTTTCGTGTCATGGACAATCATGTATGTCATGTCGGTCAGCTTACAACCAATATTGAGGTCGGGTAGGGTAAGGGTAGAGCTTTAGAATGAATTTTGGATGTCAAGAGAGCCACAAGAATTTGCAGGAAAGTCAGGAACAGGAATGGAAAGGAAGGAAGTAGTAAGAAGAAAACGAACTGACATCAGAAGACTTCCAAATTCTCTGCCAAAGCAAGAGCATCAGCTTTTTCGCCACACTCGCCATGCCATACGTACTACTCGTCGTCAATATACACCAAGATTTGAATTGACTGCATTCCATTGATCTTTTGCTCCATTCCTCGTCCATCACAAACAAAATTTATGAACCAATTCCCTCTGAATTCTTTTTGTGGGAATCGCATGGCCCTCATGTGGTTTAAATATTGTTTTACAAAAGAATCTCTTCTACCACTGCACTGCACTTAACTGGACTGCTGCAACATTGGCTTGGCTCTGGCTCTGGTTGGCATAACGTCTGACGTCTGTCAGGATCCAGAGCCAGACCAGATTGGACAGCAGACATTGCAGTTGCAGTGGAATCGGAACTTCTAAAGTTGCTCTCGTATACAAAACTCGGGCCAAAAGCTTGCAATGTACGTACGGTGTCAGTCATCTTCTCCAAATTTTGCAACGCTTTCCTCCAATTTTTTTTAGAGCGTACATATGTAAAACAGAATAGCTTATTTCGATCATTTCGAAATGATTTCATAGCAGCATGCAGCAGCCGCAGCAAATTTTCATAAACTTAAGTGCTCAAAAGCTTTCGAATATCCATATATATCATATTCGAAATATTGGCTTGTACGGTACGATCGCGATCCGTAACATCACGATGTGTGTTTAAGAACTAGATAAGAAATTCCCTTAACCCTGTATTTTCAAACTTGAATTCTTCAGGGTTCCCAAGGGTTTACAAAGTCCTTATGATAG
>JAQGCM010002428.1:0-11244 GCA_034699705.1 Hymenaphorura dentifera
ATCGTCTGTCCTATCTTATTAATCTTATCAGCTCATCCTATCTCTGGCACACACTCAATTAATCCTCTTCACATTACGATTTACTACTGTACTACTTACTACTACTTCTATTGCTATGCTTTTTGCGGATCCAATTTATGGCTTCGCAGGATATACTTATGTACAATTTGCGGTAGATTGGATCTAAAATGAGGTATGTCGACCGGCGTATCGTAGTGCCAGCCTACAACCCCTGCAATGCAAATATTTACGGGACGGGAAATAGATCCCCAGACTTGATTAAAATTGACTAATGAATTATAATGTGCTGTCGGTTGCAATTGTAGCATAAATTTTTAAACAATATTTAAGTAACAGTGCTTGTGCTTCCTTACCTAATAAAGTTTTTGGCTCGTCTTGAGATTTCTAGTAATTTAGGCGGTGGCATTCCGAGGAGTTCAATCATACAGGCCAATTGATCCGCTTCATCTTCTCCTGGTAAGAGCGGATACCCAGTCAAAAGTTCGGCCAGAATACAACCCATGCTGAAATCATAAAGAGTAAAAAAATACACATTAATTTATTGACTTTTACCACATTTTAAAAGTTTTTAGACTCTGATGGCTGATGGGCTGATGTGATTGGAATTTCTGAGAAACGCGAGCAGCAAGGATATTAGTTTTCAGCAACTTATGGCCAAAAACCTGACAACACTTTCCTGCGTTGCGTAACTTTAGAACTTTTGAGTTGACACAAAGAACTGAATAGAATAATCAATCTCAATATGAAACCTAAACACCACACTAGCCTGTCTAAGTCTCAATCTCAATCTCGCTCTCAAGTCTTCCGTTATTTGCAAAGGCCAGGAAATTCCTTCGAAACCTGAACCTCATGCATTCATTGCATTACGTCACAACTCAAAACCCAACCGATAGACCTGAACATGAATGACATGAAAGAAGATCTGACTCCGAAAAAAAATGCTAGGAAACAAGTCCAAGTCCTTTGAAGGAAATGATGCGTGATGGTTTGTGTTTGTTGATCGTCAAGGTCAAAAATAGAATTCGTGGCGTGCAAATTCCCTCCGGTCCTGGCATAAAATAAGCACACACGAAAAGAGAAAAATAAAAAATATATTCGAATCTGATCTGATCCGAAAAGCAATTCGATTTTGAAAGGGCCGAGGCCGAGCTGAGCTGCCTCCGCATCCTTGGATTAATCAGGTCACACCGGACCGGATCAGACCGGACCGGGCGAACTGACACCAACAGCACACACCTCCTTAGAAATTGCACTTATTCTTATTGTGAATTGTAGTCGAATATTGCGTTGCAGTGCAGTGCAGTCAGCCACAACAGAACTAATGAAAAGTAAATTGGATTACTATGAGCCATTTTAGTTGGCTTGAGACGCCGAGGCTGCATCAATTCCTGGCTTTCCTGGTCCAGCCCAGTCCAGTCTCTGGCGACCAGAGCTGGCCAGGTCAGTCAGATCAGAAATCCTCATCATTCTTGCCTCTGTTTTTGACAGTTTCACAATATCCTTCCGCTGGACCAAACCGGTGCGGTAGCAGTTAATCTTCACACACCACAAGGTAATCCTAAAGTGGACCAATTCGATTCTAATCTAATACATGAATTCAATTGATTTCTCTCACTTCTCTTCTCACGGACGGATGTGGGTCGATTCCCAAGTGCTAAGCCTTTGAGGCTATGCTATTTTTGACTTAAAAAACTGCACTTATATGTACACAGCTCTAACTCTGCTGCCTATGCCTCTGACTCTGACGACTGCTCCGAAGTTCGGATGACATGATACGACTGATGGCTGCATTATTCAAGGCTGAAGAAAATCTCGGCCCGGTCCTGGCCCTGATGCGCGATGCGATGGCCTAAGGCAAGGCATTCGCACTTCGCACCGATCTCATTCTCACTCACTCACTCAGTACGCCACATTGTCCTGAATTCATTTTCATTGAATTGAAATCTAATCAGAACACTTTCGCTTAATTCAATTCAATCATTTCGAAACAAGAAGCAAACAGCTGCAGTAGGGCCGGCTGGGCTGGATTTGAGTCGCAGTTTAAAAGAGGGTTGAATCCAAGGAACCACCAAGACCAATACATATATATGCACATGAATGACAAAGCATTTTTGAATCAAAGAATTGCCAATTCGCCAATTGCCAATGCAAAAAAAACAAACACCAAGATTGGCGCCCATGCATGCATGCATGCATGCAAGCAAAGATTGCATTGCAATACATAGGTGCAAAAATGATTATTTGCAAAATTTGCATTGCATTGCATTTTGCATCTCCTTCATCCTCATCCTCGTCTCCTCCTCAACCTACTTACTTCTTCTACCTCTCTTCAAACTCTATTCAAAAGCACATGATTCAATATCACGGCTTGACATCAATTGACTTGACTCGATTTGACTCTTTCCCCAGAGGGGATTAAACTCAAAAAATCAATCAATCTTAGTGCAATGCATCCTCATCTCCATCTCCTACGAGTGAAAATATTTAATTGGACTCTAACTGCGTCATGCCAAGATTTATGCTCAAAAAGATCATCCCCAATCCCAATCTCAAATCCAATGCAATGCGCTTCTGCCTGCCGAGAGCAGGAGCAGTTAGTTCAAATAATTTCCTTCACTTTACGCCAAACCCTGTACGTACGTGCCAGAGTTGAATGATTGTGTAAATGGTAATGAATAAAATAAAAAAAAAGTTCTCACCTCCACATGTCAATAGGAAGTCCATACTTGGCACCCAAAATGACCTCCGGTGCTCTGTAGAACCTTGACTGAATGTAGGTGTACACCCTTTGGTTCTCATAGCAACTCGACCCGAAGTCAATCACCTGGGAAAAAAATAATCAATCATCAAATCCTTGTTGTTAGCTCAATAATTAATCAATCTAGGCCTAAACTCGTCACCACCCGATGAGTAATCGGGGTCCAATGAACGCGAACGCCTGCCTATCACTAGCATAAGCATAGCAATTCAGCATTGGAAACGAATGCGACGCGACGCGACGACGACAAGTTTGCAGCGCACTCAGTCACTCAATGCACTCAAAGTCAATTACACAAAAGGGAAAAAGCCAAAGACAAGTCGACAAGTCGAAAAGTAAAGTCGAAACTTTGAGCCAAACTCAAAGAACACCAGCTAAGAGATTAGTTTAGTTTCAGTTTAGTTTTAGTTTTCGGGGCGGGTGACCGAGTTTTTAGGTTCATTCGAGAGGTGGGTGACACCGAGAACTTTCACTCTACTACTACTTCCGCTCCCCATTGACAATCCCATCAAATATTCATTCATTCATTTGCTTCTATGCGAAACTCGACTTCTTCTTCTAGCAGAAGCACAAGCTAAGAATTACTTCATTTTACTTTAAGAGCACCAGCAGTTCATTCGCTAAAAGACCAGTTTGCATTTTAAGCACAACACTGTACACCAACCAGCACTCCTCTCCCGGGCATTCAACCTAATTTATTCGGTTTTTGTGCAAGAAGAAAAGCAGAGCTTTACGTAGCTTTTGTTATCTTGAAAAGGGGAAAATCAATGCCCTGCACTGCACTGTACGCTTTCATTTTCTAAATTGTAATAATGCAGGCAAAAGAAGGCCGGCCAGGCGCGGTTTTAGGAAAAACAGCGGAACCAAAATATACAGGTTTGTGGGTTTGGCCGGCCATATGACGAGAAGACGAGAGCAGGAAGGCAGGATGGCGATGCCCTATGAAAAATTGATGAGGAATTTCCATGTTTGTCTAAATTTTAATCATGTCGTTGGCGAGTTGTCGTCGTTCGTGTGTCCTGAGACGGCTGATGAGGTCGACCTCGTTCATTCCCCTGCCTGCCATGAGATATATTAGAACTGCAAAAACGGCTCAGCTACGTGTCCGTGTTTGGCTGACCACACCAGACCAGCCCATTACATTTTCCATTGCGTTGCGTTCCAACTATACACATGCATGTATGTACACAGGAACACAGTCGGAGAAGAACTGACCTACTTCGGGGTTTGCATTGCAGAAAAAACCGATACTATTGCGTGTAGCTTCTCAGAGTCTATGACCTCACGACTCGACTGCGAAAACGACTACGAATGCGAATGTCGCTTAAAGCTACTATCGCTGGCTGGCTGGCTAAGTGTCGGAGCTTTTACACGAACGACGACTCGACGACTGCTTTCTCCATATCTCAAACGACCTCCGCGTCCGTCCGCTCCAACCACTCTTACATTACATTTTAGATTCGCGAATCGCGATTCGCATCGCATCGCGAGCTTCTAGCAAATTTTCCCTAGAAATGACACTCGACTTGCTGCTTCACAGCCAGCCATCGAACCATCAGACCACAGCAGCAGCTCTTTTTTTATGTTAGCACTTGTATCCAACTCAAGCTTTTGCCTCGAAGCAAGCCACTTTCCCAAAAAATGACAAACTTCTTGCCAGAAAAAAAAACATTGGTTAATTTATGTAAACAGATTTGCAACGTTTGTCACCTCACTCACATTCACCGTTTCCAGTTTTGACACCAAGTAAACCCTTGCATCGCATTTATTTTGAGACTCCTCTGTCATCGCACTTCGCACTCCAGAGTCAGACTCAGAGCGACCATTTTTAATACTCATCCTGGGTCATTATGAATAATGATAACTTGAATTGAAATGCAGCTCACGGCTCTGCTCTGCTTGGAAATGCTGTCCGTTTCGAAAGCTTGCCACCACCCTTCCTCTTTGTTGTGCAAATAAAACAAAGTTGCATATTTAATAATAATGCATGCATGCATGCATGTAGTTTTCTATTTCCAATTTGAGATTTGAGTTAGTTCAAGTTTTTTGTCAAACTTCCACTTCCCCTTCCAATGAATTTAATTGAATGGATTGGGCCGGATTAGGGCTCTGAGTTGCATGTGTTCTTTGGTGTGTCACTTTCTCTACTCACTTTAGGGCAGACCAACCAGACACTACCTGTCCAGAATATGCATGCATTGCATGTTTAATCGGACGTAACCATTCTGTGTCAACTGGACAAGGCAAGGACCGCACCAGAGTCAACAAAGTTTAACATGGACACGGACACGCACTTCGTCAAACCTCTCCAGTCTATATTTACCTAACCAAAGTACTGCCAGAACCAGAACACGTGCGGCGGTCCGAGGAGACAGGTAATTTGTACTTTTTCGTTTTTCTATTCTCAAGATTTTATGATTTTTGAATACCCCGAAAACTGTTGGGCCAAAAACGCCAAAGAATGCAATTTGTGCCTTTGTGGACATTTTGCGATTGCGATGCGGGCATTTGACAATATCCGGCATCCGGTTGACAAGCAAAATGCATCATGCAATTTACATTTTAGTACATTTCTATTCATTGCTCATCTCATTGTCGTCGAATCAACAATGTCAAAAGAGGTACGTACACTCCTCCCAAAAAAAATGGATGACTCTGGCATTTTGTTATTTTTTTTTTGCAGTTCTGGTACACCTTAAGCTACGCTAAGCTGTACGTACATCAACCCCTTCAGTTCAGCACAGTTCAGAAAAACTCAAGAGTGGCTAAAAATAGTAAAGTGGCGAAGAGTTGATTTTTAAATTTGACTCTGCCTTTGACAATCAAATAAAATGCAAATGGAAAATGATACACCAGGTACAAAGATGGATGCATGATTTCCTATTCCATTTGCATTTCCAATGCATTCTGAGGACAACAATGAGAAGAAGAGACCGACGAACTAGGCTAGGCTTCGCCGGGGCAACAATGAGTGGAGTGACAACAATAATTGTCACTCTCCTGCCTTTCAATTAGGACTGACTTCCGATCGAACAGACAAAACCCAATTTTTCCTACTCAACCACAAGTCATGCAAATGCAAAATATGCATTATCTTTTGTCCATGAATGAGTTGAGCCCAGCTCACAGACCCCTAAAAAAAGGAACAGACTTTGGGCTGTGAAAAAGTACAAATTCACGCACAATTAGCAGAGTAGGATGTGGAAATGACTTTACATTAAAGTGCAACCTGAGTGCTGCAGGAGCAGCAGCAGTGCCGGCTGCCGGGGTGTGATTAATTCTACAAATTCTCATTATAAAAATAAATGCAAATTGCAAATCAACCGCCCGACCCACGCTCAACTTTAGTCATGATTTTCAAAAATATTCACAGTTAGAAGTTTTGAATTAGAAGTAGATAGAGGAAGTGAAACTGCACAAAAATCAAATTGGCAATAATGCATTCAAATCATGAGAATAGAGTTGCAAGTTGCACGTCCAAATTCCGGGCAGAATTCCGACTCTGACTCTGAATTCTCTAAAAGTGCATACATAACTTGTTCAACAATCAAACAATTGGATGTTTTATTACACAATTAAGCAGCATAGATCCACGTCATAAATTCAAGTTTTTTTCTGCTAAGAATCCTAAATGTTTGCATTGTTGCAAGAAAGGAGACATCATCATTTGGCAAATCTTGAATTTACAACGGTTCAACAGTCCAAGAAAAAGATCTTTGCACTGCACTGCAGACTGCACAGAATGAAAAAGCGGGACGAACGGGACTTTTTTTTGTAATCAAGTGAATTGCCAATGCAAATGCAAAGTATCACTAGCACGTTGTTACTAAAAAAAGTTACCATAATCGTGTTACTTTATTTGTTTCTGTGAGCTAAAAAAATCCTAGACCTTGTCCATTGTATGTAGTGATAAAGCAAGATTTATAATTGCCAGCAAGCAGCCAGCAATCGCAATCCTAATTGTAAATTAATTCTAAGGTAAGGGTGTAGATTACTACACAAGAAACAAGAATCAAAATCAAAATACGTCTGTCCGTCCGTCCGTTTGCAAAATGTGATTGCGATTGCGATGAGGCGAATACATCCTAAAATGGAGACTCACGCATGAGGAAGTTAATTTTGTAAGATTTCAACTTTGGTGGTGGTTGTGGTGATGGAGTGGAGTGCAGTGAGGCAGTAAATTGTACAACAATGAAATGAATTCCATTTCCATTCTTGTAAACTTGTCTTTCCTTCCTTAACCCAACAACGTACCAACCACCCTGACTATGCAACAATCATTGGGAAATGAAAATGAAATTGTAATTTAGGATTATGCAAATGCAGAGTTTGCTGAGTGAGCTTGGCTTGGCTTTTACATCCTAATCAAACTCGCTTACCCTGGCTCAAGAGCAAGGCTAATCAAGGCAAGACAAAATTGCAAAATGGCAACGACAACCTCACTCAGCCAAAGCCACAACCAAAGAAATACATAATTTAGTCGCGGAAAGGAAAAAGGAAGTGGAGTGGATTTAGATTAGATATTATAGAATTACATAGAAATTAATTCCCCTTTTATTTTTTTTTATTTCAACTCGCTCCTTGCTCCTTTTCATTGTCAAGATCTTGATTTCCATGATGACGAGGATGACGACGAAATCAAGTTTAATACCAAACCTCACGGCCAAACAATCCAATCCAATGCAAAGCTCAAGCTCTCAAGCAAGAATTGATCGATTGTTGCAATCGTTGCAATTGCAATTATGTGTGACATTGTTGTAGATTTACTGAGTTACGGCTACGAAAACTTTGCAACTTTGAGCGTTTAACTCTGCCTGGTCAAAACTAAAAACGTACTTATGTACGTCAGCCGTCGTCGTCCCGAATTTGAATTACACGTTTCAGGTTTCAGGTCTAACTGCAAAACTGCAATATTTGAATTTGGCTCTCGTCGTAATAATATATGTACTGCATTTTGCACAATATTTTGCATATTTTTTGAGAACATTGACCACCAAGTTACTCAAATCGCCTACTGCACTGGCTGGCTGACTATGCAATTCACACGTCCATCAAATTAATTATTGGGTCTTTAAACTGCAACTACGCCTGCACACTCATCTGTAATGAATGCAAAATATCACGTATAATGTTTCGGCATGATTTGACTCTGTCAGCCACAGATGCAGATGCCCAAGAATTTGCTAATTTTTTTCTTTTCTTTTGTCAAAATGATGGAAAAAGGAAATCAAAGAAGAAGAAGTCAAAGTCGAAGTCGAAGCCTTGTCTTAGAAGAAGCAGTAGTTTTTTAAGCTGTCTTGTCTCGTCTTGTCTTGGCAAAAACAACATAAAAGGAAGGTAGCACAAGACAACTAAAAAAAAGTCAAGAAACTTGATTTTTCTTCAACTTTTGCCTGTTCTGTTCTTCTGTACATGAATGTAGTAATGATGAGATAATAATGGTTTGGAACGGAACGTTGTTCTTATGATTATGAAGAGATGCAAGCAAGATGCTGTATGAGATTCAAGGAATAATTTAAGTACATAAGTGGGTGCTGCTGGGCAGATACGATACATAGGTACAGGTGCATCGTTCTTGTACAACTAAAACTGCACAGCTCAACACAACACAAGCATCGGTTGTTTACCCTGCAAGCCAAGAATCAGCATCAGCATCTTCTTTGGTCGTCATTTTTTTTGCATTTGGCAATTTGGCATTAGCCATCAAAGCAGCAACAGCAAAGCAAAGCAAAGCATTGCCCTTGGCTCTCATTCTCAATTCTCATTTTCTCAAAACTACCCTCCAACATTAAATTTAGGATTCTTGCTCGATGCATGTGCTAGAAACTCCAAAGTACTTCGCAAAAAAATTTCTGGTCTAGTCGTTCCAAATTGTCATCTCATTCAATCGTAGCACAGCACATCGTATCTTTGGAGCATCGCGGCGGGCGATGAGTGAGTCACATCCAATTTCGGCAAAATAAACTACTTCACGATACGATGCGAGTTCAAATTGTTAATTTTATGGAAGACGAATATTCCCACAGTAAGACGACTCAAGGCAAAAATGGTGCATTGTACATAGTTTAGTTTATGTGATGAAAATCTGGAGGGATGTCATCATCATTTTCCGCATGGCAAAACTGCCACTGCCATTTATGAACGTACCTTCCCACCACCAAGCGCCACTAAGGATGCCAGTAGCCAGCAATTTGGCGGCAAAAATTACTCAAGAACCTTCGCCGTCGAATCCTAGAGCAGCAGCAAAAAGATTAGCTTAGCTTTAGCTTATTACGCAACAAAATTCAATCAAAGGATGTTGGCTCGTCTGTATGTAAGTCTGTTGCCATTTTGTTGGCATGCATCACCAAGGCTATGTATGTATGGAATTAGCGGGAGCATCAACCGATTCCGAGACATGAACGTAGTAATTCTACCAAAACTTTTGGCTTCAAGAATTTGTGCCTCTTGCCAAATCACCGAACCAGCACCGGAGTAAATAAGACAAAAATACGAATGACCGGACGGACCGGAGCACCATGACCTGTTGCTGCAGTTTCTGCAATGCAAAGTCACCTCACCGCCGTCAAAAAAATTCTATTAGAATTTTCTTTGATCTCTGATCATGATGCAATGCATGAGCATGTATGCCTCGGGTTGTCGATTTGCTAAGAACCGAAAAACTAGTTTTTCCTTTGTTGTCTGTCGAAAACCCTCTAGAAATATCAAATTGGGAGAGAAAACACCAACACCACGTGTAGTGGAGTGGAGTCGAGTATGGAGTCGAGTTCAGCAGAGAATTGAAAAGCACCCTTCAGCAACTTTTAAGACCAAGCCGCCAAGCTCAACTCCTCCCTGATAAACTGTTTAGTACCAAATAATGACGTTTTTCCGGTCCGTGGGATTCAACAAGAGTCAGGTTTTATTTCTTTTTCATGGCTACTGTGAAGTTTTATAGAGTCCTCCGTGTATCTCTCTGCTCTGAGCTCTTTGTGTAGGTGTGGAGCCAACAACCAAAAAGCTGATTTTGCCGAAGTTGAGGCTGAAACTAAATCTGAGGAGCAATTATTTTGCCCAACCCTTTAATCAGTCGACGGTAAAAACCTAGAGTTGCCAGAGAGGCAGTCAGTCAGTTGAGAGATTGTGTGAAACAAAGCCAAGCAAGCAAGAAAACGGGTCTTTCTTTGTCGTCTCGCTCAACCAATTCATCAGATCCTGAATTTCTACAACTTTGGAGATTCATGTTTATTCACACGATTCTAGTTTCTCTGCCTGTCATCCTCCGCATCTCGACTCGACTCAAATCCCAAACATTTCTACGTATTTCGTACAACCAAGAAAAGAAAGAACAAAAGTCGTAAAGTAAAGTGACAACGACAACTCATTTTTCAAATCTAGATTGAAATTGTGCTTTGCAAAATTGCAAAATGCGAATGTACAACATTTTGCTCCTGAACTTTTGGCAGGCCAGTCGGCAGTCGGCAGTCGTTATCAAAATGGGGCAACGCAAAGACCAAAGACATTTCACGCGGCTCACTAAACTGTGAATGCAAATAAACACTCGCATGCAGTGGTGGGAGTGGGAATCCAATAAATTTAATGTAGATTTTATGACCATTAAATTTCATTAGAGTTGACGAGACGACCTGGGCTAGGATCGGGATCTTGTCTAACAAACTCCCCCGTCGAGTCGAGTCGAGTCCATTTTTGTGATTTTAGAATGTTAGAAACGGGAATGATGTTCGCGTCCGGCAAAGAGTAATAAAATTCCTTGCTCGAGCTGTCGAGCTCAACTTGCTCTAGTTTTTAGTCCAGCACCAAAACCCTACTGTACTTTAAGTCTGGTCTAAGGATGAATCTTGGTAGGAAAATGTAACTGTAACTTTTCCTGTCGTCCCTGTCCCTCTATCCAGGATTTTGGCCCGGCGTCAGAGAGCAATCATGATCTCTTTTTTTTGGCACTAAGGACATAAAATGGATTGCCGCCGCCCGTGAATGAATCACAAACAAATATCAAGTGAAAAATGGCGGAGGACGAGTCCACCCCCGCTTGTCACCATGCATGCATGCATGCAAACTTTAGTTTTTTGCAAAACTGTGCAGAAAATTGTCATGCCATGCCCTGCCATCATGCCAAGGAGAAGGAATCAGCAGTCAGCAGCAGCAGCCGCAAAAAAATTCGAAAAACAAGTTAAAGAAGCAAATGGGTCTGCAGGCAAGACACGAAATTGCAAATTGCACTTTGAGTTGGCATTTTGTAACAATTCGTAAATCGTGTGAATAAAATGAATGCACTTTGTTGTTGGGAGTACTGGGAGACGGACTGGTGGGATTGCATTTTGTGCACTGCCTGCACTGCACTCCATGGACTACTATTTTCATTATCATTAGACACAGCAGCACGCGATAAAAGTCAAGGGGCCGTGGAACTTGAATTGGCTTGACTTGACTTGACTTGGCTTGGACTAAGTTTATTATAAAAAGTT
>JAQGCM010002429.1:0-11244 GCA_034699705.1 Hymenaphorura dentifera
GACAACGCTACAGAGAACAATAATTCATTAGTTCATTATTCACTCGCTCTCTAGCTAGACATTCGCTTTCACTTCTCATTCCAATCAATAATCAATTAGAAAACAAACACGTCAAGGACTAAATCGCGTACGTTGTGCGCTCTGCCTACAAAGTGACCGCCGATTAAATTACAACTTTAGTCTAGATTCTAGCACATCATTCTTGCATCATTTTTTGATCAAACTGCAATTTATTGTTGCAGGGGGCGATATGCGTTTAATTATTAATTGTTGGGTCTTTTCTGCACTCAAAGGGATCAGTATGAAAGCCTTCATTTCATTTCATACAAGGGACATGGAATTTTCAAATTTCTACTTATTAGCAGGGAACACTTTGAAACTTTGGATTCGCTTTGTGACATTTTTTATTTCGATTTTTCATCGGAAAAATCATGTCAACATTGGGCCAGGGCAGGGCCCATGGGGCCTTAAGGGATGGGGTAGGGGCGGGCCTGAATATCCAAAGATATCATTTATCACAGCGCAATCATATTCAATTCATTAGTTAATTTCGTATTTTGTGTTTGCATCGCACGCGTAGAACAAGAAGCAGCAAGGAAGAGAGAGATGATCTAAATTACAATTCGACACAATTTTTAAGTTATAAAATTGAGTTGCTCAATTAGCCCTACCTTCTACACTAGCGACACAACAAAAACTGAGTCGTTACCCCTTAATATACAATCGCATAATAGCTGCATTTGAACATATAAAGTCAAAAGTATTATATAATTGCTAATAATAATAATATTTCAATGTCTATAAAAAAGTATATAAACCTATAAAAATGTCGTAATAACGGCAAATTCCGGCACTTTTGATTAGTGACGAAAATTACAAACATTTACTCATTATAATTTCTTAAATGCAAATAAAAGGAGCAAAAATTCAGACTAGATTCAACCGAACGAACCGATCCCAAAAGCCTTCAAAATACAACTACTAAAGCTTTTCAAGTCGTCATTAGTCATACAAAATTGACCTGACCCTGACGATGCGCACAAAACTGGAGGGAAGACACTGACACCAACTGACACCTTACAAGAAATTGCAAAATGGTCAATTAACCATTACATAAAATAAAATAACAAAAATGCGCCGGCCAGCTAATCGCTAAAACTTAAGAGAAGGTTACACAAATTTGTGTTCTTTTCAGTCCTGTCATGATTGCACGTGAGTTTGTCATTTGTTAAGTTTTTTTTTGGAGAAGATTGAATCTGATTGATGAGTGAGTGAACTTGAACAAAATTTGAACTTGGTGGTTGTGGGTGATGAAAACAACTAGCCATCAGTGTCAGTCAGTCTTTTAAATTTACAACAATTTTTCTAAGGGGCAGGAAGGAAGATGTATAACATGGTCTAAAATGACAGCAGTTTATGAAACAATTTTCAAAAACTTTTTTAAACATTTCTTCGGGCGTATGCATCGATATCGTTAGGTTGGCGGTTCAAAAGCAGAAGCTTCCGAGAATCGACATACAAAAATCTCCAGAATAGCCTCACGTGGGCGGGGAGAACACAGGTGTATAAATCTCACCTTGATGTTCTGAAAGAGAGCTTAGGAAGGAAGGAGAGCAAAAATGTAAATTACTTTTAAATCCTCCAGTAGTACAAACTTTCATCGAACTACAAATACAAATATGATGGCACGGGAGACATGCGGGGGCGGGCATTTTGCGTGACCTGCCAAGAGCAGGTAGGTAAGTTAGGCGGGGTGTCCATCATTGTCACAACTTTTTCTTAGAGTTAATTCGCAATCCTCTGCTTCTTCGCTTAAAAAACAACGTTTATCGGTGATTTCCTTCTTCTCTTCCTCTCATTTTTGCTTTGGTAAGAAACACTTGAGTGTCATAGACAGTAGTAGCAGTAGTAGTCGGCCTTATCTTCTTAACAGTCTCATCATCCTTTCAGAAGCACGACTCGTCTCATAGGTATACTTTCTTGACAGATCGAGCCGTGCCGTAGCCGTCATTGATGGGGAGTAGTCCTTTGGGTTGTTGGTTGTTGGGTGGCATGTGATGAGAAGTTCCAAATCCGTCCAAGTGAATCCCACCACCTGGTCTCAAACTCCCAAATGCATCGCCGGGTCGTCCTCTTTGTGAATTCAAATCCCCTTCAAACCTGAAAAACAGAACAAGAAGAAGGCTTGAGATGCGATGGACGTGTATTGAGCCGGAGCGGACCACGGAGGCAGCAGATGATAATACGATTAGCATGAATGAGTCTTGAGACTTTGAGAAGGACTTGGAGAAACTAGACAGACTTTGATCTCTTAAGCTTTCTCCAAAGAAAAGTCCTAAATAATATTGGTTGATGGTTGGGCGCATCTCGCCAAGCACTCGGCATCGGCACAAGTAACACAAATTCGTAGAACACAACGAAATAGCAAAAAAAAACTGCGATCCGATTATAAATGAAATCTTAAATATTATTCATACGTTGTCGAGCGGAAAAGTATCCAGCCTGAGATTATTCCATTCCACGGGATACCTGACACTTCTCACAAAAGACAAAAGGAATTCTGATTTCCAGGAAATATTCCAGCTCAAAAACAAAATTAGGCTTATTTTAAGCAAAACAAAATAAAATATTCGACAGTAGTTTCCCTTTTCCATATCCGAGCAGCGATCGGCTGGGCATAAACAAAAGGAAATACTCGACTTCTTGTCAGGATTTGAAGAGATCGCTGAACTGATTTTGACAATGACCATAACAATGAATGAAATGGGAATCCATTTGGATTCACAATTCCAAGATTTGGAAATGCTTTCATTTGAGCTCAATTGGCTGAAAAAATAGCATAACTTCGGCTCTAGGCTAGAACCACCACCTCTGAATCACATTACTTAGAAGTAGAAGTACACAATTTGCTCAAATCTCATTCATTGTTCCAAGCTTGTGTATAATTTTTTAAAGCAACTTACCGATACAAATCCCGACCGTAAGGTTGGGCAAAATGAAACATTGTTGTTTCTTGATGATCTGGTGGATGATGTGTTCCTTGGCCTAAAACACTTGTCCCATTTTTAGTTCCGTCCAACACTGGCTCCGCATACGTTGCCTCTTCTTTTCCCTCTCCAACTAATCTCCTGTCACATCGAACCAGAAAATAGAAGAAATACCCCATCAGTGCCATCAGCCATCATTCCATGGAACATTAGACACATTAACCCTCTAGCAAAGCCCAAAAAATCTCCCAAAAAAGAGGGAAGAAGATTTGATTTCTTTTCCAATAAAGACACTGAAAATGCTGTCGTTTCAAAGTAAATCGACCCCATCGTTCGCCCGGCCACACCGACACACCCCAGCCAGTCAAGTCAGGACTAGTTTTTCTAGTACACTATAGAAGATAGAGTCAAGTGTTTTACTGGGCGATAAAGTCCGTAGCGTAAATGCAAAGTCACGCTTAAAAAGTGAAACTTTTTTCCCGTTACAACAAAAGTAATATGCAAACATTTTCACTTTTCGAGCTCCCCACAGACCCTTGTTTTCCCAGCGCGCACAGATTGCTGATAATATTGAAATTTAATGGACCAATTCAAACACAAAATATTAAATTTGCTCAACCAACTTACGTGTTAATGTTTAGGTTGTGGCGCTGTTCAAAGTATTCATATTCTGGAAAGCAAAGAAAAGAAAACCGTGTTTAGCCAAGTAATCAAAAAACTTGATCAATTTCATTCGTTTGTGCGTAAGAAAAATACCTGTGTCAGGGTAGGGGATATTATCTTGGTCCTTCCTACATCTTTTTGCACATCCCCAACCAGCAACAAATCCCAATAGAACGGCACACACACAGCCAACCCCTACGGCAATGGACAACGTTTCTGCTGTGTAAGACTCTCGCCGTGGTCCAACGACGACGGGTCCTTCACTCGCCACCTGTGCCCCCCAAAAAAGAGACCAAATGTAGAAGACCGATCGAATTACTCACTCAACTACAGAACACAAGCAGATTAAAATCACTCTCATTAATCACAATAGCTTAGAAAACTAATCAGTCACAGTTGCAGTTTCAACTGACTCTAAGTCCTTATAACATCTAGACCAGAAATTTAGTGTCCTAACCAGACGCACACTCCGACGACCCGACCCACCATTTGGGTGTGACTAGAAAAAAAGTCTAATCCCTTGATAACATCAAAGTTTGCTTGCTAGAACTGCCTGGTTCGAAATGATACCAGAAAATAATTCCAACATTTGGAAAATCGGTTGAAGTTGAAACTCTCCCCAGCCCAAAAAAAAAAGTTCTAAGAAGCTGTCGGAAATTCACCCTTCAAATAAGAACCTATACAACTGGCGTAAAAGGTCTTAAATTGAAATTGAAACCACCCTCTGAGGAAAAAAACTCAAATGCCTTCATTTAAGTCAATCCCAATTCCATTTCCTGTGACGGATGACAAGACATAAAAATAACAGTGTAACTCAACTGCACATTTGTCGCGATCGAACAAGGAAAAACGATCAAATAAAATTAACTTTCCTCATTAGTCTCACCATGCCAAACGCAAGAGAAAAAAGGGAAAGCACAATTTCCCCCATATAGTATCTACTCTTTAGTCTACAAAAAACTCTTAGACTCAGGCTCTCCACTACAAAGACCATAAAAGAAGTAAATACAAGTTAAGTCTACTCTTCTCCGTCTTCTGACTCTGACTCTGCGTAGCACAGTAAAGTAACGTACGTCTTTCGTAGGATGTCCATTTTCTGATAGAATCGTAATGGATTGACTTCCGCTCGACTCCACCGACTTTGAGCTACTCTTATGTTGCTCCGATGGAATTGTATTCTGAGACCCAGAGCTTGACGAAGACGTAGCTGACTTGAGACACTCAGAGTGAGTTCCAGTTAAAATACTCTGCAAGTATTCTCTCTTCGACACAGGCTTATCCAGTGGAATGGGAACTAAATAAAAAACATTTATTGTCAGCAAATAATTTTATATCAGTGCTAAAATAAAACAATCATAAATCCAAATTTTCGTAGTCGTACCGCATTTGGACTCTCTTTTGTGCCAGGCACAGTAAGGACTCTGCAATGCTACACAGTCACTGAAAAACAAAAAGTGTTGTAGACAGTTAGTTTATTTATTCAGCCCATCTTATATTCTCGATCCCTATGTAAAGTTACTGCATTCATAAGTCTTTCACCAGCTCAGCTTTCTCTTTCCTTGCCAAGTCCAGCCTGCACAAGGTATCCCAAAAGTCCACAACTAGGAATCCAGCCAATTTTGTCATTTCAACTTGGCCCAATCCAAATCGTCTTACTTTTGGAATACCTTGCTTTTTGCTAATGCTCTCAGAGCAGAGCAATGCCGTTGCCGTTTGCTTTCCATTAGTCTAATTAAAAAGAGAAAGCGCAGCAAAGGCTTCGACCAAAAGCAAGTAAACAACTCAACTTAATTTCAGTTACTTAATAGATTCATTCATTCATTCCTTCGTGTCTGCCTTACTCAGAACACATTAGCGTTTAACATTTAAAGTACCTGCAAGACTTGATTCGAGAAGTAAAGCACTGACGAATTGTCATTAGTTTAACGTTTTCATCTGAGCCGACTAGAAGTTTGGGCGGACTTCCACCAATGAACAGCATTTCACGTACGGCCGTTTTAAAGAATTGAATTTCATGAATGACAACAGTTTTGACGCTATCCTTCCCAACATTCACCACCGTCAGCACTTTTCCATCATCTACATAAAAATTATTCAAGATTAGACTTTTAATGAGTTGAGTACACATTCCGTACTATCCTACTCATAAAATCTCACGCTAGCAAAGGAAGCTAGCAGCAGCTAACGAAACTTGTTATCCCTTTTCATGCTTTTTTGGGTCCAAATTGATAGCAACACACACAGGATACATGGAACAAAACAGAATAGAGGTTTTGCATTTGGAAGGAGCAATGAGCACCACCGCACCGCTCCGCAATGCATTGTGTGTGAACTAAACTAAAGTCGTTCATTGTACTCTGAGAAGATAAAGTCAAGGCTTGGCCATAAATACATAATAGATCCTTTAGAGTTTGCTACTAATCGATACTATGAGACCATTATCCACCCACAATTGAATACTTCCTGGGACAGCACAAATAAAACACCTTCCTTTTAGCTTGTCCTTCCATCCATCCGATTCTCCTCGTTTCTTTGGAGAGGAAGAGAGAGAGAGAGAAAGAGTCCCAATCTCTGTGCCCATGTAATTCCGACACAAACATGTTTACTTTCTCCCCTTCAAAGGAGTTTATCAATGGAATCTTTTCGCTCTTTACTAACTAAATGGACTCGGAGAGTAGCAAGCAGTGACAGGAATTTTGTGCGAACGGAAGCACAAGCAATGCAAGGAAGCTTTGCTCGCTCTAGCATATAATATCGCCCAGTCTCGCTTTCATTATTGTGCTTGCTCGCTTGATCCACCCTATCAGTGGTAGTGAAAAGAATTATTACAATGGTCCAATCCTTTTAGAATAATTACATTAAATGAGATTAAAAACTTCAGCGGGGAATGGGGGCTTCCTACTTTAATAATCTGGGCAATTTCCTACTCACTAGTTCTCTATTCCAGATTCTATTCTACATATTCTAATTCCAGGTAGTTTGAGAGAAAAAAATTAAATCAAATGAGAGTGACATTATTTAAACTAATGACACAGGATTTAACAAATTGAAACCTACCCGTTCCAATGAATACGACGTCGTATTGAGATCCATCCGGAGTTGTTGCATTTGTATGCACTGCAATCGTCGTCATCCGATTTGACATTGCTGACTGAGTTAGAACTGGGCGACCATAAATTGGTTGCACAGGCTCATCCATGAGTGAGTGAAGTCCGACAAAGTAATAGTACTGAAAATGAAAATTTATTTGCATATCCAATTTAGCAATGACCATAGCCTTCAGAAGAGTCAAACTGGAGAATACATACCTGCTCCGGAAGAGTTGTCGAGTCATTGACACACATTCCAGGTCTCGGCTCTGGAACCTAATAATGAAACAAATTCGTAATTAATGGCCGAAAACCGACAGTCATTTTCATCAATAATTAGTGCTTGCTAACTAGACAGACAGACCAGCCGTGTGAAAACTCTTGCACGACACAAATTTCGTGCAGTCATTCTGCACACTTAAAAGTTGTCTTAAATGAGCTAAAAGGTCAAACAATGCCGTCGTGGGATTTGAGTAAGCCTCTACAATCCACCTGCTCTAACTGCTCTTAAATCATTTCTAATTCCTTCTCACCACTCGGAAGAAGATCATTACTTTGAGGGCCTTACAAGAAAGACCCAGAGGGTCCAAAGGAGTCGTGAGAGATAAACTTTCAATTTTAATTAAGAGAAATAGACCCATCATTTCCATTAAGGGAAACAACACGGCTGAGAGAGAGTCGAAGAGAAACTAGGTTTCCAGGAGTCACATAGGTTATCATTAACCAATAGCTCCGAGGTCCGAAAATGGAACGCAATTCGGTGGCAGCGCAGTGCGTGCTGCACGGTAAACAGTAGCAGTATAGTGTCATCAGACAAACTTCATGAGAAACTTCATCAACTTGGGATTGTAAAGGAAGACAAGTTGGCTCTTTCCTTCCCTCCTAGCCCAAAACTAGGAGTAGTAGCAGTAATAGTAACCTACAACAAACTAATAAAACTCAACTCAAACCCCAACAAGTTAGGATTCTAAGTTGTAAAATCACATTAGATAGATAAACCTACCTTTATGCTCTCCGGGCAAAACCCGTACGTACGAACTACTTTGGAAGACCACTCGGAGAAAAACCATTATCGTACGTTACCAACTTAGTTTTAATAGCCGGAATAGGTTAGATCCTTCACATTCATCCGGTCGGCCGAATGCCAACCAGATTTCATTATCCTTATCCTATCTCTTCCCTTACTTCCTTCTATGCCTGATTTAAGATCAATTATTTCGTAAAGAGTTACCACTTGACTTGCCCTCAACCAATTCCTATTTTTGGCACCATTACCCAGAAAATAATTAAGGCCGTGGGCCAAGACTTGTACTTCACTAACTAGAAAGATCAGCACAATTTCCTCAAGTTTACACATCAAATCAAGGAACCAAATTAATTTGCCCTCAAACTAACCTTTGTCGAAGGAACTGGAAGCCAATGCATTTTATCATTTTCTTGAGCTTTAAATGCTCCGTCGAACACGTCTAAAATGTCCCTCATCTTGAATGCGCAGACGGCCGACCCTGTCAAGCTGTTCACTCCAGTAGTGAAGACTGAAAGAAAATAATTCACAATACATGCTCTAATTCATCGCAGAAAAGTCTTTCCCTCAAAAATACAATAAAAAATGTGTGTCAATAAGTTTTGTCAAGCATAAAGACGTTTAGAGATCATTCGTATAAATGTCTTACCAGCGTACACAACTTCTTCACCCAGCTGAGAGGTTGGCAGCATGATTGACAAGGACTCTGTTGAAAAAAAAGTAAATAAATGATAAACAATGCGCCTTTGATTCCCAAGTAGGGTACAATCGGGGAAAGCGATTTGGATCCAAATCAAATACAAGAAAGAACAACACATAATATATCAAAGGATTCTTTTCTCCACTTTCACCAACCACCCACTCATCCAAAAGCAATGCTTTCTGGCATAGTTTGGGTATACGGCGAAAGGAAAAGAAGAAAGAAGGAGAAAGTCGGATCGGAAGTTGAGTGGATGAAGCCTCAAGAGTCAGAAGTCAATAGTAAAAAAAGTAGAGAGTTAGATTTAGATATATAGCTTTACATCTACGATCGACATCTTCTCAGGCCCACTCCGCTTCTGACTCTCAAGTTTCTAGAATAATTCTGAATCTCATCCGAACAAGTGCATCCGATTTTCTCCAATACTCAAAATACATTAAGAATACAACAGACAACAACAACGGATCAACAATTTCAGAAATTGATCGATTAACTGTCAAACACTTTATTTGTGCTCTCAAGGTCAGGTTAGGTGGTAATTTTGAGCAACTTTCTCTTCATTCAAACGCTCCCTGAAAGAAGGAACGATAGACAAATATGTTGAGGGATCAACTTACGTATTTCATCGAATGAGAATGGAAATTCTCCTGGGACCGAGCAATTCAGCCGCGCCTTGAAGAAAGAGGTCCATCTGTTGCGAGATGATCCGCGAGCAAAACCTCTGTCACCTTTACAAACCCGACCTACACGCGAGTAGATTGCCTGTGTGAAGAAAAAATACACAAAAAACATGATGAATGAAGAGATTCTATTCGCCAAAAACTACAAAAGGGAAAAAGCAAAAGCAAGCAAACACAGGATTTCATTTTCACTAGGGGAAAGTGGATGAGAAAGCAAAAGCAAGCAAGCAGCAAAGAAAAACAGGGATCGTGGCCGTGCCGTGGCTCTCATTTCATATAAATAATCTAGAGCGATGCACTCATCTCCTCATAAATCCGGGTTTTACTACTTCAAAAATTCTCATCATCATCAATATGGATGCAAAAAAGGAACGAACAGAAACACAAGATTGGTGGGGCTACTAGGACACGGCGTTATCCTTCTCCAGCCCCAGATTACATGGAATACATTTTTCTCTTACAAAATTATATCATTCCATCATCCTTAAGTAATCTATCAGAAAACCTTTTAACTCAATTTACTCTGATGACGAGTGCGGAGATTCGTGCTCGAAAGATATATTTCAACAGCCCCTCTTCCCCTTCGCTAAGTATTAAAAAGCTTGCAAATTGAACATAAAATTAAGAAATTTTGGCCCAAGTTCATAGGTCAATTCAGAAATCTCGCAATTTGAATAAAAATTAATCAATTTTCCCTGAAGTTCATAGTTTAATTCAAAAATATTGCAATTTGAATAAAATATTTCCAATTTTCGTCCAAGTTCATAGCTCAATCCAAAAATCTTGCAGCTTAAATAAAAAAATTAGCAATTTTCGGCAAAGTTCGAAGTTCAATTCCGCAAAATCGTTATCAAAACAAATTAGCACCCAAATTAAAGCTAAGCTTGCGCCTCAAAAGTCAAACTCTTCTTTCAGCTTTTCACAAAGTGAAAGCACACAAACTAACAAAAAGAACAAACAAAATAAATGCAATGTAATGATGCTCTCGATGCACTGAATTCTTTCTGCTGCTGCAAAGTGCAAATCTCTTCAAAAGCAGCCAAACAAGAAACAAGTTAGTTGTGCAAGAATAAACTCACCTTTCCACAGTTTTTGAATTCTTCACTCGTCTCTCGAAAGAAGAAGAAAACGTAGTCACCGTATTGCATAGAATTCACAAAGTTTGGGGCTGAAAATAGATAGAAAGAAAAACGAAAAACGTTTCACTACTTCCCTCATCTCACATTTTGCACACAATACAATTATAAAAGCCCAAAAGCTCATTCCATTCATCCTCCTCCCGCTTCCTTCTCTCATTAGAAATTCCATTTAATATATCAGAAGAGCAAGTTGCAGAGTCACACTCAATTCAACTCTCAAAATTTCTCCATCCCTTCGTCTCCTTTCGTTCTCTTTCTTTAATCCCTATTATGAGAAGTGGTCCAATTTTAATTTCGGAGCAAGCAGGCTAGGCAGAGACGAACGAAATGGGAGAAGGAGAATTAGACGCAGTAACGGCAGTAAGACCTTCCAGAAAGAAAGATGCGGACTTTCTCTTGATTCTCTTATTTCCCTACTATCCCATCCCTACACTAAATTAGACTCATTCAGCAGTAGTCCAATCGTTCATCCTGCACACTGAGAGCTGAGAGGCTTTAAAACTGACTCAACTTGAGTGCTCTTTAGTATCAACTCATCCGAACATAAAATTATAGAATTATAATAATTATAGAAATCTTCCAGATTTTAGAATACAATTAAGGATTACGACTCCAACTTAAGTAGGATTTTTCTTATAGTCCATCTTAGACCATTGGTGCATGCTTTGTTTGCTTATCTCATTCTCAGCAGAAATTGTTAGACAATGCTTCAAAATCATGATTGTAGACCTGACCCATTCTGTGAAAACCAAATGGCATACATTTACGATTACAAACACTGCGCTCGAAAGCTCAGTCAGTTGAGTCATTTCGAGATAGATAATGGAAGCAAGTGAAGGATTGACCAGTCAATATTCTATCATCCACCGGAATGATGTAAACTCTGATTCCTAGAACGCTTATCAGCTTAATCTATAAAACTAAGACCAGCAAGAACTTACCGTTAAGATGTTTGAGATCAT
>JAQGCM010002430.1:0-11243 GCA_034699705.1 Hymenaphorura dentifera
AATGATTCACGCCCGTCACAAGTTAAGAAATTGTAGCTTATTGTCTCAGTTTTCATTTCAAAATATAGCATACCACTGCGACCAGCCCGATCTGTTGAACTCAGATACATTGTAGCCGGAGCAGGAGCTGACGGCCCCATCTTGTGACAGCGCTCAGGGTTCACAGATTTAGGAAATACAAGCGTTGAGTTAAGTGCCCAGTGACTCAACAATGTACCTAGGATTTGCATGTGGACAGTGCCAATACTTTCACCGTCCCGCCCATGACTGGCACCTTGGATTCTGTCATGAGTGAAGTACACTGTCGGTGGAAACGGATTCGGGCAGTGGGACAAGGGTTCAGAGATCCAAAGCACTATAATGAAACTATTGCAGGAACGTGCGTGAACATCGTTCAAAAAAGATTCAAAATTGGCGCCAGTTTTGAAATGAGTCTGAGGCAACGTCATCATGAAATATTTGGAGAGTTGGTCGACACAACTGCAGCCACATGGACATGCCATTGTTGAGGCATTGACCTCAAATTCTTCAGAGTTGTTTTTGATCAGTTGTGTGTCCCAAACGTAGAATCGTGTGTTGAGCTCTTGCCGTGGAATATCAATTCGCAAGTTTGATCTTGAAAATGCGTTTGAGGTTGGTCGTCCCGGAGTCAAAATAAAATGAATATAGGATGGCCCGTAGTAACGTAGGTTACCAGGCCCGTTATCGTTGTGCGCAAGCCCACTATAGCGAAGGATTCCACCCCATAAGTCATTTGTCGAGCTTACCACGAGTCCCTCCAAAGTTGTTATAAAGACAAAGTGTGAGACACAAAAATATTTTCTGTGCACTAGGAATGAGACTAGGAATTCATTTCCGTCAAGTTTTTGTAAACGTTTGGGTCGCGGTGCGGATTTTTTGTACAAGTCTGAGCCAGGTGTGTAGCTGAAGGTGAGGATTGGTATTTTGGGAGGTATGACCTGACCTTGGTACGAACTCGGGAATATGATTTGATTCAAGCATCTCTCAAAGAATGCCAAGTAAGGATTTACTTGTAAATCATTTGATGGTTGCAAGTGCAAACTGACAGCGCCTTGCCAAATTACGACAATAACAAGAACCACCGTGAAGTTCGCCCAGCCAACGTGACCAATTGTCATGATACAGTTCATGAATTGGCTTGACTTATATTTCGATTCAGATTCAGAATCTGAGGAGATAATGCGTTGCCACTTGAAACAGATAGTCGGTGTAAAATCGGTCATTCGTGAGCTAAAGACTCAAGACCAGAGAGGGGGAAATTATTTTTGGAATCGTTAAGAGGAATACTTGGCACTAACTGATAGTCCTTTGCATTGACACGGCATATGGTTTCGAAAAATTTTGTACTCGTAGTCAATCGTGAGCGAATGTCGAACAAGTAAAGCAACGCACGCGATGTCCAATCATACACATAGACATCTGTTAATATTTAATATAGTTGGTTCCTGAATATTCCAGAGGGACCAAATTTTTCGCCTCTCAACGGAGACCAAATCTTTGCGTTTGCGGCATGTCATGAATATCGAATATCTGTCTGTGCAGCTCCAGAACGCAGATCGCTGCTTGCTATTTTGACTTGTTTGCGGCAGACAAACTGCCTACTCCACCTAATATTTACTTAGCAAGTGCTTGGCAAATTTTTCATTGTATTGACTACCTAGTTCTAAACTTCTGACTTAGGATTCGATTGGCATGGCGGTGCGAGTAACCTGACTCTGCAGATGCGATGCCTCTGCAATCGAGCTTTCAAAAATAACAAAACTTGGTCAAGCTAACGCGCATTTTTAGGGTAATGTTATTTGTGTGCATTTTATGAAGTTACCTTCAAAAATTTCCGATTGTGTCGACTTGCAATTTGTCCGCTTCCTTCAACTTTCTGTCAGGTCAGCTCACAGCTCTGACCCCGCGTGAACTTTCCCAAACGAAATCCATTCTGCCAGCACGAGCGATTCCAATGTTTTCGGACAAACAAGTATTTTATAAAGTGATAGTAAATGGTACAAAAGAACAGGCTAACGATAGTTACGAACTAAATTGATTACACAATAATATGATAATTTATTACAGTCATGAATCGAACAGTGCATTTCAGGTGTACTTAATTGCATTTGAAAATTCTAAGCATCTAATGGTAATTAATTACTCAAAATAAACTCAAACCAATGTCTGCTTTTGCCCCTAACATTAACGAGGAGCCGCCGCGAAATGTTTGTTTTCAATGCTCCAATCATCGTGCGCGTTACCAAAGCAACAAATTTGCAAAACTTTACGATATAGTGACATACAGTTGTGTGGAATTCAACACCCAGGAATAAAATACAACCAAAGATTGTTACAAGGTAAACGTAAAAAACTGCAACAATGTTTGACTCCATATCTAATGGAACTACTTTTGAAGGTTCCACCTGCCCTCTTACGGCCCTTTGAGCTTCCTTCAATTCAACACGATCAAATTCTTCTACCCAGCGCGTATATATGCCTGACTCGACAAGGGCGAACACTCGAGTTCTCAATACTACAATGCTATCAAGCATATCAGACAGGTTTATCAAGGGCCCTACATCACTTGGCAGAATCCAATTTTTCAACATGTAAACCAAATGCCGATTCTTATGATTATACCTCTTCAACTCCAACAAATATTTGTCAATGTTTTTTCGAGTTCCAACAAAAGCCGTTCTGTGACACCTCAGAAAGTTAGGAAGTTTGGAGGAATTGGTTAGAATTTCTGGGCTAATTAGTCTATCGTAGATTTTTTTAAGTTCTCCTTTCCCTACTTTGGTTTTTAACATTTCATTTGCTAAATGTATGCTCTGAGCGTTACTGTTGTGACAATGCAAGTATTTATTATCCTGCTCATTTTCATTGCTTGCAATGACTAATCGACTACCATTCGGATGGAAAATTACATTCTGGGGAGCCGATTGTATAATCATGCAACGATTCACTAAATATCTAAATTCAGAATCATTTGGTACTTGAATCGAAAAATTCAGGGCCCGGAGCTGACTAAAGCTATCCAATTTGGACGAAGGTCTAGGAGCCGTGAGATCTGTGGTGACTATTCCACGATAAGCATTCGATAGAATTAAAAAAGTAAAGAGTAGCGGAGTCAAGAGCCAAGCAATTACGAACGATTTCCTACCATTACCTCCCGGCGACAATGAGACACCTTGCTCAAAAAAATATGAAATTATTAAGTGAACTACCGAAAATTTATACCGTTTCAGTTTAAAAATACAACGAAGTGCGATTCCTACACATCCCGTCGAAATTAAAAGCCATAGCCACAAGTAAGGTTGAAATGGTTTGACAAAGCCATAAAATGAAACGAAAGACTCCCGACCATCACAAGTTAGAAAATTATAGCTCACAGTTTCACTTTTTAGTTCAAAATATGTTTCAGAACTTGTCCTCCGCCAAGCACGATCTGCCAAGTTCAAAACCATTGTACCAATGCTGCTTTGAGACGTCCACTTGTTACAATGACTTGGATTCAAAGTTGTTGGAAATTTGAGGGTCGAGTTAAGTCCCCTTTCATTTAACAATGTACCTAGAACTTGTGTGTGAACAGTATCAATGCTTTCGCCATGTCTCCGAAAACTCGCACCTTGAACTCTGTCATGATTGAAGTAAATTGTCGACGGGAGTGGATTGAGGCAGTGATCCAATTTTTCCGAAATCCATAGCACTATTTCAAAACTATTGCAGGAACGCAAGTGACTATCTTTCAAGAAAGATTCGAAATTTTGAATTTTGAGAACTGAATGAGTTATTGAGGTCTGACGAGGTAATTCCATCCTGAAAAATGTTGAGAATTGATAGATCCTACTGCATCCGCATGGGCATACCATTTCGACGTGTTTGTCCAGTTCAGGGCTTTTGGTGCTCAGGTGTTGTATGGTCCACACGTAGAATCGAAGGCGGAGCAATGGTGTGACATCGATTCGCAAGTCGGATCTTGAAAACGAATTTGAATTTGATCCCGGATCCAAAATAAAATGAATGTGGGACTGTCCAAGGTAACGAAGAGAAGCATCACCATCACTCCTATACCTGAGACCACTGTAGCGCAGAATTGCACCCCACAGGTCGTTGGTTGAACTAACCACGTGTTCCGCTGCAGTTGTTATGTAGATAAAGTGCGAAACACAAAAATATTTTCTGTCGACTAGGAATAAGAATAAAAATTCAGCCTGATCAGCAATTCGTGTATCTGATCTCGGTTGTGGTGCGGACTCATTGTACCAGTCAGACCCAGGTGTATAGCTGAATGTAACGATTGGTGACTTGGGAGGTTTGAGGTGATCTTGGTACGAATTTGGGAATATAATTTGATTCAAACATCTATCAAAGTACGTCAAGTACGGATTGATTTCCAGAGCTTTCGATGCTAGGAGTTGGAGATTTGAACAGTGAACAGCTTGCACCACCACCACGACAATCGTGACTATAAAACTGATCCTGCCGGCCGGCATGTTTGTCATTGTTTTGAGTTTGAATATTCCAATCTTTAAAATACGAATTGCGAGCACGTGTATGTAATTGTGTGCAATAAGTGAATGTGGGCAGATTTGCCTTCAAAGAATTTCAATTCTGAATCGGGCGAAATGTTAAGTTGGTAGTTGCCTAAATTAACACGAAAAAACTTATACAACTTAAAGGCACTCACGACTCCCTGCCAAGGGCGTAGAATAGTTGGCTCTGACTCTGACGGAGTAGTCTTTGTATGGAATACATTTATCATGATTTCGACTTTTGGTACTTTTCAGTTATTCATGACTTTGTGCAAAAGTACGGAGTGTAGAGTGAATATCGAACACGTACGTACCTACGAGAACACCAATCGCCGATCACCTTGGACTATCTATCAATATTTAATTGAGCCAGAATTTTAGAGAGGTTCAGTTGTCGTTGGAACGCTTAGATATTACAGCTTGGGTAGAACGAATTTGGTATCTTGTTCGATTTTTAAGGCTATTTCGAGAGTGTGAGGCTTGGTATTTTTCCATTCCGTCCTAGGTATGCCTTTTTGTGCTATCAAATATTCATGCCATCTCAGCTCTTCCAAATATTGATTTCGGAGTTTTTTTTTCTGGCTTGAGCAAGAAATGTAAAGTTCAAAACTTAAAACTTGCAACGTTTTTTCAAAATTTTCAAGCGGACATGTGATGGCTATTTGTGCAAAGCAGTGAAATAATGTTCTGAATATATCGACAAATTTATTCAATTCCAATTTTTTAATTGAAATAGCACTGCTAAAACATTCGATCCAAGAAAGACCGCTGAAATTTTAAACTCAAATGCACCATTTTCGACAGGCGCCACAACTTTTACCCACTCACTATTGATTTTGACCATTTCGATATTTTTCTCGGCACTGGGTCTTACCACTCCGGCCTTGGTCAAAATTCCTTCTACTTCTTCAGCATCGGCGGCAGCTGCAGAGCTGCCACTTTCGCTCGTCAGCGCCATAGTTTGTGGAATCCCAACCAATTTCAACCTGTTCACTGACGTTGAAAATATTTGTTTGAGGAGTCGGTAGTCCAACGGTTGCTCAGCCGCCGCTGCGTTGTCGATTTGAATTGTTTCAATATTTGCAAAAGTCGTGTTGAATTTCTCCAAGAAATATGTGCTAAATTGGCAATTGTCCAAGTGAAGGTACTTGAGGCCCAACAATTGAGTGTC
Organism: Hymenaphorura dentifera; assembly: GCA_034699705.1. Taxonomy (NCBI): domain Eukaryota; kingdom Metazoa; phylum Arthropoda; class Collembola; order Poduromorpha; family Onychiuridae; genus Hymenaphorura; species Hymenaphorura dentifera. Next base: position 5,710 of record JAQGCM010002430.1, read on the forward strand.
GGTATCTGATTGTTGGACGTACGCATTTTCTATTTGCAAAATCTGCAGAGAGTTCGTTGACGAAAGAGCTGAGATGTCGACCAAATTTGATCTGTTGTTTTGGAGCACTAGTTTTAAATGAAGTTCTTCCAAATTTGGCGCCCTGGACAAGATTTCAGAGACTTCTCTGTCCGATAAAGGGATGAAGGCAATTTTGAGATATTTCAAGGTAGGCGGTATGTTCGCGGGTCTGAAGTCTCCTCCCCAAATTGTCAATCGGTCGAGATTGAAATTTGTGGCAGAATTGGCAGAGCAGCACCCTGTCAAAATCTCGTTCACGAAGGGTGTATACGTCAAATATATTTCTTTCTCGTCCAAATTAAATTTGAAGAGCAAATTTCCTTTGCTTAAAATTTCAATGTTGGTCCCCAGGGACTGAAGCTCTGACAGTTTCCAATTTTTGTTTCCTTTGTCAAAGAAGAGAAAATCCCTGAGATGCAGACGCGAAGTTTTTTCAGAAATTGTGATTGGGTCTCTAGAGGAAAGCGTGTAATTCTTGAGCATTGGCAAATATATTCGTTTTTCACCAAACCCGCCGCCCTTTTGAGGAAGGGTCACGTATTGTAAGGATAGAGTTTCCAAGTGGAGACACCCCACGAGAGCACTTAGAAATATTTTTGGGGGGTCAAGGGCCACGTTGAATAGTTCGATGGACGTTAGGGTTTTCTTCAATTCGTCATTGATTGCGGTGGCATTGAAAATTGCGGGGACCCGGTAGGTTCCGGCCAGGTAGAAATGCGTCTGTTGAACAAGATTAAAAAAGTGACGACAGAAAATTAAAATTTATGTAAAGGATTGTAATTGAGATTGTAATTAAACTTCACCTCATTATTTCGATGAGACATTCGTCCATGACCACGACCTTCACCTCTGAGAATGGCGACTGCATTGATCAAAATTAGTACGAGAGCAACAAGTCCACTTTGCATATTTCTAACACAAAAATAGAAATTAAGCGACAAATTTATACGTGAATACTGAAAATAAACCATCCAAATTATACGTTCAAAACGGGTTGATGGATTTGATCAAAATTTTTGAATAAAGTTGGTCAAATATTTCAAATGACTGTGGAAACGAAGCAAATGCAGTGTAAAAAATTTTCATCAAGGCTGTGCATACTTCGCTTTGGACTCCAATTTTAGGAATATTTTATGCATTTTGCACTAGCAGCATGTAAAACTAAAACAAACCTTGAAATATTTTACCTGCTGTTTTTCTCATAAGATTTATTCGGAGACCTCGTTTCTTCGTAATTTCAACCAATTATATAAAGAAACAATTGCGTTATTTTCTCAAAAAGCACTGCACTGCACTGCACTGGTTCAAAAACTGACTAAAAATCAACGCACTTAGTTTCTACGAACTGAAAAAAGCTACCTAATTTTATGGTAAGCTGTGTGCAGAAAGATCTGCAAAAATCTAAAAATTCGCTCAAAATAGGAAAATGTCGTCGTCTTGTGTAAGTTAAATTGGAGAAAAATTAAAAATAAGGCACAAATGAGCACTGTTAGTGGACAAAACTGAGCACTTTGGTAAGTAATTTGTAGAGGAAGAAGCACTTGGCTAAATGAAAATGATCAATTTGCAAAAAGTCAACTTGACTTGGCCATGGCACTTTTCGCATCTGGGAAATACATTGTATTGGGAAACCTAAATATTATTATTAGATTTCACGGTAGGCTATTGAGCTAGGCTAGGCTGCTCTGCAGAGTTTTCAGCCTGGTCTGGCCTGGGCTTCAGAAATTTTGTTGGCAAAGTGACAAGCAGGTTAGCGAGGTTTCTCAAGTTACTAGCACAATCATTTCACTGCCATCCAAAGCAAACTTAGCTTCGTGCAAAATCCAAATTTTGCAGTGCAATTCGCAGTGCACTGCGACTGCAACTGCAATACATTTCGCTCCGCTTTGCATTTTTGCTTTGACTTTGCAGTGCAGTGCAGTGCAGTGAATTCGTTCACAAAATTGTAGTATAAACCGAAAAATGTTTCTCGGCAAAGGCAGCCAGGCAGGGTGTTCACATTGCATTGTGTGCTGTACGTACGATTAAATGATTAGAGTTATGAGTTTGAGTTTTGACTAGAATTTGGTACACCCTGTTTTGTAATTTACACTTTTATTGCTAAGCTTGCAATTTTTGCAATTTTTGCAGTTTGCACGTAGTCTGCTCTCCAAACTACCTTTGAGAAACTCAGAACTCAAAAAAATTGCTGTGCAGTTTTTGTGAGTCAGCACACAAACAAAGCGGTAGTTCTTTTTTTTAAAGAAATAAATTAAAGGCCGAACACAAGGTTTTTTGAATAAAATTTGCAAATTGCATGGCTTGGTTTTATTTGCGCACATATTTTGCGAATATTTTTACGCACTGCACTGTGGTTGTTTGCATTTATTGCTTAACATTTGAACAGACTGACTCTGCTAATGCTAACAAAGCTAACAAAGAAAGGACATCCCCTGTTACTAAGGAATGTCAAAGTGGCACAGGTGTTGGGTTTGGATTCAGATTTTCGCCTCAGCGTCGATAGTTTTCGAATTTGATGGACTCCGACACTTAACACTTAAGTTTTCAAAAATATCAAAAATTGGAGCAACCGGGGACTTTAGAAATTTGGAAATATTAAATTCCAATTACAACGAATGAAGAAGGCTGTGATGAAGGATCTTGATTGGCCGGCCCTTTGCACGTTTTGGGTCAACACGATTCCCAGAGCGAATTGGTGGAGAAGAAAATCCCAAAGGGTCCGCCGAGTCTGTCAGTCAAAAACGGTAGACAAACCATGCCACCCAAAGAGTTTTCTCCATTCGATGGAATCACCAAATCACGCAAGATCCTTTCCCAACATCGCAGCTGAAATTCAAAAGTTAAGCTTAGTAAATTTTAAATCGATTGCAGCGTGACTACTTACTTGTATTTCGAAAAATTGGTAAATTCGCGAAAAGTCAACAGAGAATTACTTACTCAAAGTTCGACTCCAACGTTAATCATTTCAGCCAAGGGTCCAATGAGCCAATCTAAACCCTTGGCTGAACCCCAGCCACCGCAGCTGGCAAGTTTGCCAAAATGGAATGATTGAGAAGTGCAGAAATGCGAAGGTATTTTATAGGTTTCTGCACAGCAATTTCATCTCTCAGTTTCGCGTAGCAGAAGCAGTAGCACTTGGAAATTCGCAGAGTCAGACTCACAAGGGACACTTCCGAGGTGTTCAGAGCACCTAATATCGCAATATTTTTTTCTACACTCTCTGGCATGCCCATGCCCTGAGTGAGAATTCGTCGAAATTAGTCTGCCAAAATCGTTTTGGTTTGCAACTTTATTTTTTTGAAATTGTCAAAATCCGCAAAATGGCGAAATTCCCATGCTCTTAACTGTAGGAAAATTCGAGTTTCCTGATTCTCTCTCGCCTTCGGATTTTTCAAAAAAAAATCGAAAAAATAATATTTCAAATTTACTCAATTTTTGATAATTTTCATTTTATTGCGTTCAGTGGTACATGAAAATTGTAATCACCGAAATTTATGAGTAAATTCACAATATTACTTTCAGATTTTTGAGGTGTTTTGAAAAATCGTAAGGGTCGAACTCGAATTTTCCTATAGTTAAGAGCATGGGAATGTCGGCATTTTGCGATTCTTGAAAATTTCAAAAAAATAAAGTTGCGAACCAAAATGAATTAGACAATCTAATTTCGATTAATTCTCACTCAGGGCATGCCAGAGTGTAAAAGAAATATCGCGCTATTAGGTGCTTAGAACACCTCGGAAGTGTCCCTTGTCAGAGCAGGAAGAATTGTTCAAAGTCGGTTCGGTTCGGTGGCGACAGTTGATTCGTCAAGAGGACAATGAGCAAGTGGTGGGCTGATTTTTCGCGGACCAACCAGAAGCTTCCACGCTCAGGCTCAGACTTTTCATCTTTACTTCCTGAATGAGTTTTCTGAGAAGTCTTGCACTGCACTGCACTAGACTTTGACAATGTAATTGCACGTTTGCAAAATTTCGCAACTTGATACGGGAAATTAAATTACTGCAAACTAGTAGCCAGGGCGGGCAAGGCTCGAAAGCGTGAAATTTTATGCTATGCTGCGTCATAATAATGCAGAAAACTTTATGTTGTTCTTTATGAATATGGTTTGCAATTGCAAACTAAACAAGTGTTTAATTTTGGTCGGACGAACGTTCAATTTTTGTAAATTTTCATCTATGTTCGACGTTTGAGAATAAATCTGGGGTCACGCTTTGACCTTCGCTGAGGTTTCAATTCAACATTGTGAGTCTCACTTTCCCCAGATGGGGGGGGGGGGGGGGGGAATTACAAATTTTTATTAGGCCTTCTTGCATTCTTGCATCTCACCAACCGAACCATAAATTTGCAATCATTCTTCTGAACTACCTGATGCGACATTCCAGTGAATTAATTAATTTATTAATTAAGTGGCAAAAGGCCAGGCTCACCTTGTGCATCCTTGAACGTGACTTACGCATTTTATTTTGAATGTTCAAAAAACGCCTGGAGGCTGGGGGTGATCAAGTTCGGGTTCAGGCTTTAAAATTAAATAAAAGTTGAAAAGCACGAACAAGATTATTTTTAGTGAAAGCTTTCATTTTTAGTAGCGGCCTCAACATACATGCAAAGTTTCACTTTGCTTAGATTTGCTTAGATTTTCACGCATTGCAATTGTTCAAAAAGTTGGGCGGGCTGACGATTTAGTCGTGTCAGTGTCGTGTGAATTTTGCAAAAGTCAACTCAACTCACTCAACTTCGTCTTCGTGACGTGACTTACAACTGACTGACCGGACTTTTGAGGTGACCGCAACCGCCGGAAGGACTGGCGTCACTGGATTGCCTGGAGCTTCACTGGACAACCACAGTCAACTGCTGACTGCTGACTAACTACGCACTCCAGGTCTACTTGCCTTGCCTCGTTAGGGTCGTTTGTCAATCGTGACCGTCCGTCACAATGGAAAAATTGAATGTTTTAAGTGCTCAGAACATCTTGATCCCCCCGGAGGTAAGAAATATTTATCAACAATTGCACACTGCACTGTAAATTTTGAAGAAAATCCAGGTTGGTTTGGTGGTTTGGTGGACCAAGACCAAGACCAAGTGGTTAAAGAAAAGTATAAAATCTGGGAGCATAGCAACGACCAATTTTTGGTCCGCCCGGGTGCCAATTTAATTTTGACGACTTTAGTTGTGCCGACGAGGACCACCAAATTAGGCTAATCAGGTTAGGCGCCAAATTTGGTCCAGTCTCGAGCGAACCAAATTTTTACCGTGGGGGCAAAATTTGGTTCCTCAGGTGCCGAGTCGTACATACGTAGTACGTTTAGCGAAATCTCGCGTCGCTGAACTAATCATCTAATCTCTTAAAATTGAACTCATTGACCTTGGACATTGACAGATCGTGGCCGAAATTGTGTTCTATTTGGACACCGTCGACTTGCTCAACTGCCGTCTCGTGAGCCGCTCTTGGAACAAGGAATGTCTGCGTGCCATCG
>JAQGCM010002431.1:0-11242 GCA_034699705.1 Hymenaphorura dentifera
TAATGCATTTGATTTCGTTAATTGTGAAAGCAAATGAGTGCAGGGTAATCCAAGATAGCCACACATTGACTTGATGAGCAAGACTGAGCAACCGACATACAAACTGACTTGACATTTTACCCAAGAATCATTCAAAATCCTCCATCTATACATGACCAGATTGAAGTCAAGAGTTTTTCAAGGGATTGGTGATGCAAACCTCAAACCCTTGCAACTTCAGATTTTGATATCGTAAACGAAGGATGCTATTCAACTTCAATATCGTATGGCAGTTGCTTTTATACAAAAAATATTGAATGGCTTTCCATGGTGTAGTTTTATTACTTCCTGAAGTTGAAATTTTGAGAAATCGAAATGCATGCCAATTTTTCAAAACAACTTTGCTTCGAAAAATATATTTTAAATTTTCTAGACTAATCAATGAGTGGGTGAAACTCTCAACTCCCGTTGAACCATCTCTGGTGAACGTTTCTCCTGTAATTAGGAGAATTGAACAGACTAATTGCAAAAAATATTTTTAAATATTTGCAAAGAACCCCAGCGCATTTGATAACGTCAAGTGTGCTAAGTACCCATCACATTCAACTTTCCCTGTACGGCAGGTTTAAGCACAACCAGTGGGCATTTTGAAGCAGACACACAAAAACTACAACCCCTCCTGCCGAACAGATTTCAGCTCGAATTGGTGAACACGGCAGAATTATATGCAGTTGCAATTCATTCGAGGCTGGGCTCAAGGTATTGCCAAATGACGTTGGGATTTACAAATTTATAATCTTTAAAGATTTGACATTTTGAAAAATTGAGAAACTTTCAAGTTCTAAATTTGGATAAAATACAAATTGCCGCGCTGCGGTGCTGTGGAAATACACGAAACAATGTGCCGCAATGCGTTGCTTGCCAAAGTTCAGTAAGTACAAAATACGAACGAATTGGACTCCAAACAATTCAACGACCAGAGCTCCTTACAAATTGCAAATATTCGAAAAACTTGTATTTAATACGTAATTTGCAATCACAGCATCAGACCAATTCAAAAATTTCAAAAACGAAATAGTGATTTGGGTTTTTTTTAATTCGAGTCTGAACCAAAAGTAATTTAAAGTGGCGTTGATACATTAAAGAATAAAAAACTGAAACAGAGACCTCCATTTCTCATCCCATCCCGTACAAAATTTTCACGTGCACTTGCATCCATACTCGGAACAGGATCATGATTGAATTTATTTGCTGTATTCATTCTGTCGACTCGAGTTTGTTTTGGACAGATCATTGTCCTGTCCTGGAATAATATTAGTTCGTGAAGTACTAATATGAATTTCAGCTATCGCATACTCAAACGATTTTTTCATTCAAATTTTAAAAGGCATTACAGTCAACAGTTTTTGTCAGTTATTTTCAATCGCTGACAGCTTAAGTCAACCTATAAGCAACTGCGAGACAAATTGCACGGGCAGAATCATTCAGCAAAGCGTTCAATCATTTAGTGTCCGATCTGCTTATCTCGATTTTTATTTAAGATAAAAATGCCAGATTTAAAGTTGTGCCCAATGGCGCTGAAATATTTGTTTCTTAGTTTGCTATCGTGAAACAACATCCACGCCGCAGAACTTTGAATTTAGCAAACACTCGCTTTAACGATTTTTTAAGTTTATTTCAGTTTGACCAATTTTGACACAGATTTGTTGTCAACGAAAACACGTGAAAGCGTGACAAAAACAGAAATGTTTTTACCTCAAAATTCTAAAACTTACAATTCAATTATATTATGGTCGAAATTGCTTGAAATATGATTTTTTGAATAAAATAAAATCGGTTGAAAGTTCTCGGAATATTATTTGTAAAATTAATGTCGAGTTTTGATATAAAACACCGTTGATTTGCTTTGTAGGAATTTGAAGGCTGGTTGGATGAACAAAACTAGAACATGTATTTTCAGTGAATGGATGAAGAGTACAAAGCTTGCAAGGGAAGGCATTGTCCTTTCCCATAATGCTTCTTCAGAGTATTGAATTGCTATGCATTCTTTCTCGCATTTGCAAACACTACAACTTACAATTTATACAAATTTTTGCCTTGATGAATTTTGTGATTTTTATATGTCAATTGAGAAAAATATTACAAGTTGCAAATCCCAACGTCATTCGACACCATTGTGAATGCAGCCTAGAATTAAATAAAAATCTAGATAGTCAAATTGGAAGCCATATTCTATGTGATTCTTGGGTAAAATGTCCAGTCAATTTGTCTATCAGTTAACTTCATGTGCCTTAAGATGTTTGCGATTGAAAATGGACTGAAAAACTGTAAATGGTAAATCCCAACGTCATTGGACAATATGTTAAATCCATCCTCGAATAAATAGAAATCGAGATTGCACGCACTCCTTTAATTTTGTTTCTAATTACTTCGAAATCCGCAAGTATTTTGAATCTCACACGGCAATTTGCAATGCATTCGTTCTCACGTCTCCAGTACACTTCGACTTACCTCAACTTGTTCCGTTATTCAATGATGTGCTTCCTGGATCAGCTTTCATTCTTTGAATGTTCGACAAGCTAATAGACAGAATAGAAATGACAATACTGGACTGGTCTCATGTCGCAATCGGAAACAGAAACGAAACCGTCCAGTTTAATTTTTAGTTAAGATGCATTGGTTTTGAATTTGTTCCTAATTTGAAAATGAAATGAATGTCGATTTCGCGAAATTTCAAATAAAATGGACCAAGCGCCTTGATTCAAGGTTATCCGCGACTAAAGCATTGGTGGGTATGGAGTGACATCCTTTCCAGGCTTTGCGCAATATGCAGTCGGGCTGCACAACAAATACCTGAGATAAATGCTAGGCGTTAAGTATGAAGGGCGAAATTATAATTGAACTCGAATAGGCATTACAAGCGTGCTACTGAATTAGTTAATAAATGTCACTGGTGGTGACATTATTTGATCGATTAGACTGAATGACTTGGTATTGGCTCGAGCAAGCTTACTCAACTGTTTGTTAATTTGTTCGGCTTCTGAATTCAACTTGTTCTTTGTGGCGTCGAAATTAAGAATAAAACATTGCACCGAAGTTGACTTTTCAGATCAGTTCAGTTTCTTTTTGGACAGCAATATGCGTTTTTGATTGTGATTTACAATTTACTTACTTTCAGAAGATGGTGTTGATCTTTAATATCTTATGGCGCATGCTATATTTCGAAAAAATATGAAATGGCTTTCAGTGGTGCAGTTTTACTACCTCCTAAAGTTAGCATTTTAAGCCAAGAAAATTACAAAATTTGGCAGCTTTTCAAAGCAACTTGCTTTAAAAAAATATATTTTAAATTTTCAAGACTAATCAAGTGTTTTAAGCTAACTCTCAAATAAAACACGAGGGATATAACCTGACTGCCTTGACGTCAGAGTATACTGGATATGCAATTGATTGAAAATGCAAATGATTGAAATGTAACGCCGTTTAGTTTAATTTTCCGCTCAGATTTGAATCACATTTTGAAATAGATTCGAAATAAATTCGAAATTCCAGATGTGTATTTTGTGCATGCGAATTTCGTAGAATTTCTAATTAAAAGAGGCAGAGTGCCTCCTGAGTGACCTTCTTAAATATTTCGATAAACTGCAGGCTGTTACAGTCTCGTCAAAATGCATCGCCTAGCAATACAAATGTGAACATTAAATGGTATGACCAAATTGAACAGTGCCATTTGGGTGATACACTGATCCTATGTGAAGGCTGTACTTCGGATAACTAACAAGCACATAAGCAAAACCACCCTTTACAGAATCCAAAGGGATCTAGCGATCCTACAATTATTCTAGGCGTTAGCGTAGACTAATAGCCAGGCCTAATTGGTCCTGTAAGCTGCATTGGTTCACTGCAGTGTTTGTTAGGAGCCTACTGGGCTAGTTCTTCAAGCTAAGAGGAAATAGCCCTTACATCTTGATTTCCAAAAATAGCCTTTGCGGATGCAAATTTGGCAAACAGAAACGCCTGATACTCAAACAGATTAAATTTCTCACGCTAATTTTTTTTAGCGTTTTTTTTTAGCAAATGCAAAAATCTGTCAGCTTTAGTGTGAAATTAGAGCTAGAAAGAAGTACATAATAATTCAATGGTAGTTGATAATTAAGCTGCTATATTGGTACGCGTTAATTCTAAGTTGAATAAGTGTTCCAATTTGAGGTTGAATTGGGATCTCATCAAATTTCTTCTCGAGTTTGGCAACCATTTGTGTTCGAAATTGGCAAAATGCTCAAGCTCATGGCTGACTATGATCTCTTGTGTGAGATAATAATTGAAATTGTGAATTTGGTTGCATTCAAAATCGCCATCGACCTTGGGAAGAACACTATTTGATTAATTTTAAATCTTGTATCAATTGAACAGAAGGCTCAGAGGAAGGTTCTCCTCTTGGATTCTCGCTACAATTTCTTTTTTATTCCGACTCTCAAATTATTGAAATCGATAGAAAATTTATTTGTATAACTGTAATAAATAAATTGCACTTGTGCGTGTACGGCGAAGATCGTTCTTTGTATCCATCTCAAGTACTATTTTAATCGAGGCTCGGTTTAAATTAACGTCGAATGGATGCAAGGATTTTTCGTTTAATTTTGTGACACTTACAAATTCAACAATTTCACAAAATTTTGAAGTCAAAAATATGGATAAACTACACGGTTGCTGTAGCGCTTTGCAAATGCAAGCAAGGGTAGAGCTTTTCAGTAAACTAGTAGTGTTGCCAGCACTGCAACAAAAAACTGCATACAATTTCTCAAAATAAGTAATCTGTATAAATTGTTAATTCGAGTCTGTGCCAAGAGTAAAAGTTGGTCGACTGAAATTAATTCATCAACTTCAGCACCGCCATTACACAGTAGATTAATGGGACTTTAATATCTTGCGTTATGCGTTTCAGAAAAGAACATATATATCTTGGAAAAATAAAGTTAAAATTTTCCAGACTAATAAATTTAATGACAATACGTCAATGACTATCAGAATGAGGCCAATGTTTTGAAAATATTCTTAGAAAATTTGAGCCATAAGCCTGCTTAAGTACACCATAGTTGACTTGAGCGAAGAAACCTGATAACGATCTTAATTTTTAGCTAAGATTTAATTAAAAAAGTAAAATTGATTGGATTCTCGTGTAATTACAAATATTACAGGCAAACTGGAACGTTATTTGTTCTGATTTTGAACTGTAGATTTATATTCCATAGTCCCATACGTATCATATTTTGTTTTACTTAAGTTTTGGTCAATAGCTGTACTTGATCATAGTCCTGGAAAATATTATTTGTTCGGTTTCAATTCGTCTGTGCTTAAAAATTGGCTTCAGCCTTCAAATCAAGGTAAGTAAGGAAAGTTAGATTTTTCAAGATGAGTTAGCTAGACCGAATACCATTTTAGGATGCCATCAAATCCTAACAGACGTACAATTCCGTAGTGCAGTGCTAAACGGACAATTTCGTTTTCTGTTCGCAGAATTGAACCAAAATTCTGATGAAATGAAAGATGAAAAGAACTTCAAATTGTATTCCAGCAAATGTTTTGTAAAATGAGAAATTTTGTAATTTTTTTTTGAACACGTTCAATCAAAATATTGAGTCTAAGTTTTTGGTTCAGGGGTTAAATAAATAGTCTTTCCCTGCATTTCAATTCCAGCAAAGCAAAAATGAATACAAATTACTCAGAAAGAAACAGTCCAACGTCAGACCAAAAAATCTGCAGAAATCTTTATTTCGAGTCTCAATCGAAAGTAAAATCCAGCCGCGTTGATCGCTACAAAACTATTTGGATTAGAATTAAGTACATTTCATTATTTTTTCGCATTTGAAATTGCGTGGGAATTTTGCTTAAAGTGCTCTGCAGAATGCCTCCTGATTTTGTTTTGCAATTTTTGTACTTGAGCTAATTCCATCAAATATTTGCTTCCATCAATGTGCCTAGCCAATTTAAATTTTCAAGTTACGTAATAAATTGCAGATTGGTTCATAGCATTGTTAGAGTTGGACGTTGTGGCTTGTTCAAATACTAGATAGGTTTTCCCTATTTCTGCATACAAGTCTTTATTTCTCAAATTCCATCAGACTGTACTCTTGCATGGAGTACAAGGCCAGACAATTCTGGGAACGGGGTTCCATGCTCTTAGCTTAGGCGCCATGCGCAATTATCTCGTTAGGATCAATGAGTTTATATTTCCTTTTCCCAGCTCCTAGACGCAAAGTCTAGCAGCTAATTAAGTCAAATATCTTGTGTTATCTCTTCCGCGTTCCTTCCTCGCCTTAGCTGTTTCTCGGCAATATTCTGGACATGCAGTCCAGAATAAAGTATAATAAAGTATATATAAGTATAAAATAATTAGTACCACTAAAGAATAAAAACGAACACAAAGAGAAAGACCACCCTTTCTACTCGAAATTGCTCAAAAAGCTAGCGACAAAAATGGGCTGTTTAGTTCGATGTCAAAGAAGAAGTTGAAAACACAAAACAAGACGCAGTCTAGTTTAATTTTTCACTCAGATTGACTAAAGAAATTGAATCCTGGTTCTAAATTTCTTATTTGACCCATACAATTTGGGAACGAGACAAAGCAACGAAATTGTCAGTTGTACACTACTTTCTATGCATGCACCTAGCTACAATGCGCTGCCCAAGCCGTGACCAAATTCAAGAAGAAAAATGAAATTGCTACATTCCAGTTCACTTGAAATTAATTCGGGCCAATAAATAAATTTGATCGTCAGCTTAACGTCTGCTTTATTTTGTTTTTTTCTAGCTCTAATTTGAATCAATGGGGCTGTAGTTAGGTGGACAGTTGAATGATCCCCTATCATTGACCTCGAATAACTTTTTAATGCGAGAAATTATATTTCTTTGATAAACCGTTACCGTTCACAAATTCTTGACCACGGAAATTTCACCAATTTGCGGCTTCCTAAAATTTAAAAAAATTGAAGTTGCGAACCAAATCGACTTGGACAATCTAATTTGGATCAATTTTCACTCAGGGTATGTCAGAGATTGTAAAAAGAATATCGCGATATTAGGTGCTTTGAACACCTCGGAAGTGTCCCTTGTACGTGCTCTTATTCAGTCTTGTGCTTGTGATTTATGATTGTGTGTGTTTTTCCTCCTTGTTCAGCTTGTTGCAAAATGTGGGAAGTGATTACGATAAATTGGCTCATTTTCTAATTATCTAATCGCTAGTTATTAACGCCAATTCAATTTATTATCCTACTGGACTAAATATTTGTGCGGATATGTTACACAGACGTTAGTGAAAAATTCGTAAGGGCAAATACATGTACATTTTGCTGTTCTGGAAACACGTAGGGAAACAGAAAAAATTTTGGTTCGTGAAGCAAAGGCAAATATGGGTTGTTTCATGGAGTTCAGAGATGAACTCTACTACGTCTGCTAGGAATTGTTGGGTTCAGAAAATGGTCCTCAGCCTTACGGACCCAATCTCTTCCAAAATCTAATTGAACTTTCCTTACTTAGCTTGAGTTAAAGTCTGAAGAAAATTGCGGCTATTATAATTAGACCAAAAATTTTATACAAAAAAAAATGCACAATTCGAATTCAGCATAGATTCGTCAGGTTTTGGTTGTAATTTCTCGGGAATCCCCAATTATTTTCAGAATCGCACTTAACAATCTCTATGCAAATGCAACCAATTCAATTTTTTGTGTGATCAAATCTGAGCTGGAAACTAAACTGAACGGGCTTGCGTTTCAAGTTTGCTTCTTGGCATGACACTGGTCAACTTGACTAGTTTGACAAGTTCTCGCTCGCTTTTCATTTATTAGTTTAACTGTACTCAAGCTTTGTTCAAATCTGTTTGCTTGTCTAATTCAAATTTGAGCTAAAAATTAAACTGGATGGTGTTGTTCTTGCGGGTTTAGAGTATGCTCGAAGCATCAAACTAAACCAAAGTTCTACTCGTTCTTTTATCATTTATTAGTTTGTTCAACACTCCAAACAACATTAACAGCTCATCGAAGCACTGCATTGAATATCGGAAATCGGAACAAGTAGCACTGGATGGCACTTTTCGTTTGTGCAACTGTGCTATCCTTCTTCTCACTGCAGGTGATTGGAATTTAATTTAGGCTCAAATCTCAAATTTACATTTGTCATTCAGGGGGCTCGACCAAAAATGCAAAGAATGAAATCTTTTGCATTGTTGCATGTGTAAAACACTGCAACTTACAGTTTATCCAAATTTTAGATTCGAAAATTGGGTGATATGTTTAAGTGGTCAATTTAGCAAGAATTTGACAAATGCAAAATCCCAACATCATTCGACACTACTTAAAATCCAGTCTCGAATCATATAAAAATTGAGATTGGGAGATCGGCTGTGTCCTCTGTATGATTTTTGGCTGAAGTATACAGCCGATTTGACTACCAGTTGCACACGTGGACTCAAGCTGTCAGTGCTGGAAAGTGGACTGAATGGTAAATCCCAACGCCATTGGACAAGATTTTATATCCACACTTTAATTAAATAGAAATTGAGATTAAAAATTCATTCAAAGCTGACAGTGAATTTTACAGAATGTGGACGGTGGTACACACTAAAACACCAATGGAAAAAATCCATGTGCACATGATGCCTGGAGGACGGCGCATATTAGATAGTTGCTTATACAGTTGCAAATCAACATCTGAAAATTTTGTTTTTCTTCGTTGGTTCCAAAAAATTATGGGACCGTACAAAAATTGTAGAACCATTTTTTGTTTTCTTGTTAAAAATCAGCAAATAATGCAAACCACGGCCAGCAAACCACGCCCAGGAATCACATGTGCCCTAGTGGCCTTAGAACATTTTGATCCTGCTTTCACCTGAGAGAATGTAGCACAACCTTAGACCCAAACACACCTCAAGTGCTCGGATTTTTTCGTGAATTTTGGAAAGTTTTCAGACAGCGTCAGATATACATATTAGTACTTTGAGTTTGGAATCAACAATAAGGTTTTCAAAATAGAATTTTAAACACGAGTGCAAGAATATCATTAGCTTGAAATTTCAACTTCAGGATGTACTAAAACTACACCATTGAAAGCCATTCAATATTTTTTTGTATTAAAGCATCTACCATACGATATTAAAGTTGATGTACGTTTAAGACGATATCAAAATCTAAAGTTGCAAGGGTTTCAAGTTTGCAATCCCTTGAAAATAAATGTAAAGCTCTTCCCTCCCTTCTTTCGAGGTTAATCTAAAGCAACAAATTCCATTTCTTTTCTTAAGTTAGTACAGTCGGACTCTGTCGTACCTTGTGAATATTCAATGGGAAATCGTATTCCTATTGTGAAGGGAATATGACAGAGAGACTTAAATCGTATGAAACAAACAAACAAACGACACACGCTAAAGAATAAAAACAGAAAACACAAGTATCTTTCTCCTTAAATGCAAGAAAATGTTAACTCATATTCCATTCAACCTAACAAATTCAAATGAACTAAAACCATGGCCAAGACCGTTTCACAAAAGATATGTTATCAGAGCTTCACTAATTCTTCTCGTATATATAACTATGGCTTTGAACAAAAATCTCAAAAAACTCGCGACCATCAAAAGTTTTACAAATTGAGCAAAACATCTTTCAATTTCATCACTGTTTTAGAATGTCAATGAAATATCGTTAGCAAATTTTCCGAATGAGGAAGACGATTCAATAATAAGCATGCCATTGAATCTTATTTTATTGCCACGGATTTCCTGTCACTTATTGTCTATCGAAATCCGATTTTTAAATTCTAAAGGCGAATATTAAAGATTAAGTGCTGCTCTTGATCAATTTAAGCCTCAGTTCCAAATGAAATAAAGAAAACAGGTGGATTTGGCCGATCATGTCTTCACCATTTGATGTCATCAACCGTTAAATAAATTTGGTAATCAAGATTCTATTCAATTTCAACCTGAATTCAATAAGCAAAAAATATTGAATTATATAATGATATTGTTTTCTAGTAAAATTGTATGGTCAAAAAATGGTTCACTTTAACCGAAGCAATGAGCTCTGAGTAGGTCACAGAGATGCCCTATGATGCCGGAAGCACTTTTGGATGTCTAAACTCTGCACGCTGTCAAGTCTTGTTTGGTTCACCAGAAGAACTTAATAGGTACAAGAAAATTTCCTCTCGTGTATACCCGAGGACTACCCGGTGAATTCCCCGACGCGACGCGCTGATAGAATTCTAGCAAAGAATTATACGTTGAATTCAGAGTTTTTACCTCGATTTCTATTTGAGTCGGGGTTGAGTTTAAAGTCGTTATGAGTGGCGTTGAAAATTGCCCTTGTAGTATGCTTACAAACTTGAAGAGGTTTTACAATTGATAAAATTTCGGTAAATTGCGAGTTGAAGTGCAATGCTGTGCAAGTGCAAAGAAAATTTAAAAAATATTTTATCAGTTAAAAGGCAGTTTAATCCCAAACAAATTGCATGAGTATAGAATATCAACATTAAATATAGATCAAATCAAATAATATACATGCCGGGTTGGCCAAAATTGATTGACTATTTTTCAAGTAGGTACATAGATAAATTGTCTGATTTTTTTTACGCATACCACAAAAAAAACAATATAGAAAAGTTGATGTAACGTCACGAGGATACCTGTCAGTACATCTGGAGTTGTATCTGATGCGAGACGGAGTTCAGTTTAATATCGAACGACGTTGGGATATGCAGATTCTTGTAAGTTTGCAGAAAATTGCTACATAGTAATTTGTGAACGTGCGAATGTCACAAATTATCAACACGGTGGATTACTTTATTCCGTATGCTCAGTAGCGGTTGAGTCGCCGATGTTTCCAATTATATTTACACTGTAATTGGTCAAAAGTTTGGTTACCTTACATAAATGCATTCACTTGCAATAAGGGTTTGCAAAAGTTCCGCTTCATCGCGACGTCATGCTGACGTGACATGTTGCTAACTAACCCCAAACCTACTGTGCTTGATAACGTTAAGTGTGCAAAACCAGCCACAAACAAAACAGCGGCTCATTTGTGTTGTTTTTGAGTTGTAAAAGTTTTCCCGAACTTGAAAGTATTTCTTTCAGGTGAATGCACCTTGGATCAAAATGTTTTCCTGTGGTGACTACCACACTTATGTGATTTTGGGCGCTACAATGGGGATGTTGACAAACATGACTCGGTGTCCATTTAGGAACGATGCACTTCACTTTTGCCTTCTTTAAATAGTGCGCTGT
>JAQGCM010002432.1:0-11237 GCA_034699705.1 Hymenaphorura dentifera
GGGGTGACCAATTTGTGTTAAAATTTCTGTTTTGATTAAGTAATTTCCAGTGCCCAGATCCGAGGGGTTCAACACAATGGCTGGGGACCACGTTGACGAGTCGCAGTTCAAAGGAATGAGCAAATATTTCAATTCCTACACCCTTCGGGGCCGTGCCAACGTAAGTCCAACTCCTACATATCATAATTCCTAGTTCGACACTATCATAACTTATGATAGTGTAGAAATCTTGAATTGTATTATCCTTTTCATAAGGAAAATACAATTCAAGATTTCTTAGTACAGGAAATTAAAGAGCACTTTGCAATGCAACTATTTCCGGTCTCCCCTTGACTTTGGGATTGGACCAACTTTTTTAAGTCCTTTAGGTCAAACCAATAACGGATCGGAAAACCGGTTTCAAATAGTCCATGTATACACAGTAGGAAAGTTACCAAAAAATGTTAAAGTTCACGTCAATAATCTTGACAGGTCCTCCGCCCTGCGAAACTTTCATAATCGCACGTTACATCGTATGCTAATTGCTAGGGATAGCCGAATAGTATATTCGGGCACAATTCGGTCAATTATTCGGTCGACGTCTGTATATCGAATATTCCTCTTCGTCCGAATTATTTGGGCCATCCCAACTAATTTTGGATTTTGGATTCAAGCCCAACGCAGGTTTCTGAAATCGACTTCTCCAAAATTGGTCAAATAATATCATAAAATTTTGTCACAAATATGCAAAATGGAAGACGCTTACATTTTGAAAACACATGTTTTCGGACTCTGGCCGCAGATAAATGAAAACGCAGTAGCAGCTTTCCGATTAGGAAACCTCATCTTTGATTTTTTTTGCAATGTCCCTATGCTTTCTCCGCTCAGATCCGTCCAATTTCAATGTCCATCGTCTTGCCTAGCCTTGAAAATAAGCTTGAAAGAAAAAACAGAAAAACACATTCTTTTCCTTTACTCCTCCCTGTACATTTTCAAGACAATGTTGGACATAGGACGATGGAAAGGTCTGAAGAAGCCGAAGCTGATAGCCGAACTATAAATGAGCACGGACTATCTAAAAACGGTTTTTGGATCAGTTAAAAAAGTTGGTTCGAAATCTCAAAGTCGTGAGGACACCTTGACCTCGATGTGTTGTTACCTTGTTAATTAATGAACAGGACGTTTTCAAGATTTTTCTTATTAACCATTGATTGGCATTGTTTGAATATTTCAGGTGGCTCTTGCTACTTACGCCGGTGTGGGAGCCATCGCGCTCTTCTTCTATCTAAAGCCGAAGAAAACCAAGCCTGCAGCAGGGAAATGAGTACAAATGAAGAAACTTCGGAATGTAGAAATGAATATTATCTTGTCCTTTGCCGCTGGTAGAAAACTAAACTAATTATGACACAAATAAAATTAGAATGATTGTCATCGATTCTTAATTCGCGAACTGTGTTTTGTTTGTGTTATTCTCTTATTTCGCATCATTGAATTACAAGCTGTCGCGTCTCTTTTATCTAAACATTTAATTTGATTGAATACTATTAGGGTCAGTGCTGTATGTATTCGAGTTTTGCAAGAAGATTGTTTAAAGATTTGCTGTTCCATATTCCATACAACTTTGCTTTTTTGTTCTATCGATCTGTACAAATTCCCGATAAGCACGTCAATATTTTCAAAACTTAATTGCACTCAAATCCAGTCTTCGTTAGTCATTTACAAATACAAACCAACCTTTTCACAATTAACTTATTGGTAAAAACAAAAACAAAATCCCATTTGAACTTATGGTCGTCACACAAATACGAACTCAAACACGTGAATGCTAAAACAACGTGAATATTGGATAAATGAAATAATTAAAATTGAATTACGGTATTCGTAATACTAGAGTCATATGCTGCATCATCATATTATGCACGCATGTTGCACGGTGTAAACAAATTTTGCAGCGTGCGTGCACTGAGCAGAAAAATATTGTTGTGATTGATAAATAAATAGAAGGCTCAAAAATATTATTCTCAGTTTTTTTCTCAATCTCATCTTTTATTATTTCTAACGGGCTATGAATGCTATTTCGGATGCTACTATTCAACAATATCAACGACAGTAATAATATCACATTGAATGGTTGTTTATCATTATTACTCAATAATATAACTGCAACAATGTAAACGCAATTGACGGAAGGCCACCGTTCAAGAATTAAATGAGAAAACTCCTTCCTTCCTATATTGCATTGTATTGCATTTTGCATTGTCTACAATCCAAAATTTGCTTCATTTTCTAAAACTCATACATTGCATTGCGTGGATATCTGAAAAACAGATGCGTTGCGTTGCTTCATTTCCAAAGCCAAAAATAAGGAGCATTTATTTTTTAAGGTGCAATTAGTTTGAAATTTGGAAAGCTCTAGAAGATAATTTACTGAATAGCTTATTGAACGGCAAAACACAACTCAACTCTTTGACAAACACAAGGTCAGACTCAGAAGAATACACGTGATGCGGATTGAAGAAGGGTGAACTAGCCCAACTTGGTTCGGCATAGGATCATGTTCACTTCAGTCACATTTTCATCATTCTGCGGCGTGAAATATTATGTCATTACTTTCCAGTCTTCTGTCTCTAAATCCGAACTTTTCCTGCATAGGATCAGAGTCAGCAAAGAGCAGAATTAACATTGCCACATTTTGCAAAACTGGATAAATACATTTTAATTGTCTGGCTCGCTTCAGTTTGGTTCTGCTGTTCGCGTTGGTAGATTCTTGTATCAGAAGATAGTGTTGTAACGCGAAACGTAACAACAATCAGGACGCAAATTCCACGTCTTTGACCATTACTTTTCAGCATTATTGTTGTATCAGCGGCGGGGCAAAATGAGATTGGTTCAATATTTTCTTAGAAATGACACCAGCAACACGAGACAAGTTGGTCTCCGGGTCGGCCAAGAGGTCATCAATCTAAAGTCCATCAAGAATAATTTGCCAAACTCTGTAGTTGACCTCCTCACTGACCATCCGACTTTCTTGCAAAGTTTGGAAACGTAAGTTAGCATACACATTATTTTTTTGCAATCCAAGCAGATAGATGTCAAATTCTTTGAGACAAAACAATAATTTGAGATTTTCTTGCATTAATAGAATGAAACTGGATGGCTTTAAAGAACGGACTCCGCTGACTGAAATTAATTTGACAGCTCCACTTCTCAAGCCCGACAAAGTGATTTGCGTTGGAATGAACTACAAGGATCATTGCGAAGAGCAAAATGTTCCAGTTCCGGCTGAACCCATATTTTTCAGTAAATTTGCCAGTAATATCGTCGGGCCTAATGATCCAATTAAATATCCACATCTGACTTCGGTGAGTTTATAAAGTACAATGTATTTACCAAAATGTTACTTGCTCATGTAAAGGAGTAATATAAGTCCGTACTAACCTGAACCTGATTTTCAGCAACTTGACTATGAGGTGGAACTTGCATTTATAATTGGAAAGAAAGGAAAAGACATTCCATTGGAATCTGCCATGGACCATGTCTTTGGCTACACCGTAGCTCACGATGTCAGTGCACGAGGTACTTACATTCTTCGAATTTGAAGAACCTGAATCAGCGTTCGCACCACACTACATTAATATTTAAATAAAAAGTTTATTGCATTTTTAGATTGGCAATTCAATAAGAATGGTGGCCAGTGGCTCCTCGGAAAAGCCATGGATGATTTCTGCCCGATCGGTCCTGAGATAGTAACGAAAGAGGAACTGCGTGACCCTCACGATTTGGATCTCAGGTAATTAATATTAAATATTTGCAATTTGCGTTGCTTTACCTGTTTATGAAATGCTGACCGTGAGTGTATTACTTTTATAATTGCAGTTGCAAAGTAAATGGAGTGACGAAGCAAAGCAGCAACACAGCGCAACTGGTTTGTCTCATTATTTGCAACTATTTTCATTATGAATGCATTCAATATTTCCTTTTGGCAAATGTGTGCATAAAATATTGTAAGGTGGAAAGTGTTCACTCCGGAAGGTCGACTATCGTAACTGTTCCCCAAAGGGAAGGCCGAATATGGCACAGTCACGACATCCGTCATTAGGCCGAATAATTGTCACCGAATAACGAATAGTACTGAATGTTTCCCGGGGAGTTGTTCGGAATAAAGCAATTATTGTGCGGTAAAGACGCTGGCTGGGATATGCTATAATATACAAGTTATAAAATTATTACAGGTCCATCGTGTTGATGCCATCATTGCATTTCTTTCAAAGTAAGAAGTTTAGTAATTGCCTATAACATTTCGCTATAAAAGTCAGCTTCCAATTACCCTGTTTGTTAAAATTAGCCGGTGTTGCAGAAGGTCGTTCGATATAATGTAACATACAAAATAATTATAGGGTGGTTACTTTGCTCCCGGGTGATATCATCTTGACTGGTACCCCTCCAGGAGTCGGAGTCTTCCAAAAACCT
Organism: Hymenaphorura dentifera; assembly: GCA_034699705.1. NCBI lineage: Eukaryota > Metazoa > Arthropoda > Collembola > Poduromorpha > Onychiuridae > Hymenaphorura > Hymenaphorura dentifera. The sequence continues at coordinate 4,450 of JAQGCM010002432.1, forward strand.
CCATTCTTTCTGAAGGTTGGTGATTTTCATAGTGAAATCATGTAGTCAAAACCAAGGCTCATAGTCATCATGTATTATTTGGTATATTTCAGAGAGGTGATGTTGTGGAATGCGAAATCGAGAAAATTGGCGTTGTCCGAAATGAAATTGTCTGAAGATATTTCCAGAGGTCCATTGAATGCGAAGACATCGTACACTGAATAAAATTAAACGTGCTTTCATCCACTTATCATGAATCCATCTTTATATTGTAAAGCTTTTCAATGAACAACAGTTTAAACAATACGTCCAAGGACAGATTAATGGATAAAATTTCAAAATACATGAGCTAAATTTCTAGCGCGACAGTTCGCTAATCTTATTCTGAAATTTTAAAGCAATTGAAGACAAAATAAAATCTACTATTCTTTTGTTGTTACTTTGTTTGCTGGTACAGTTTTAATTTTTTTGAATTTCGTTTCAGTGTTAAAATATGTGATGTCAGTATAGAAATTCCTTGCCTTTATCACACACTAACCTTACTAATTCTTTGCTGAATTACTAAATTCGCACTATCACATCGCATTTTCATTTTTTTTTATACAGCGTGAATTATCGATAGCCATATCGGGTTTGGGCTTGGGTAAATTTGTAGCCATTGCATGATAACTGCAATTTTGTATTTTTTAAATTTGATACGCTCAATCCCATTCGTTGAATTTGTTGTCAAAAAAATTACTTGGATAGCTGACAAATTTATTTTTGTTCAGAGAATATGTAAATGCAAGTCGGAACGGTGTTGTGGTATAGAGGTTTATAATTTTCAAAAAATAAACACCAACTATAAGTCTAATGGGTGCAAGTTGTGAAGTTCTTATTTGGAGCACAAGTGCAAAAGTTCTTTTCCATGGTACAGTTGGGAATTTGGTTGAATTGTCGGATGTTTGTAGTCTTAAGGAGAGACTTTCATTTATTTTCCATGGCGAAAGTCTAAGTCTTGCTGAGGATTATTCGAGCGCAGATGACCCAGACTTTCACCATGGTGTGGTCAATGAAAGCACTCCATAACACAGCCAGGTTACTTCTTGACGAGAAAGTGGATTCCACAAGGATTGAATTGGATTCCCAAACAAGTTCCCTTCTCATCCATAAAACGAAGTTTGGCCTTTTGGTCGTTTCACTAACGAAACAATAGCTTTTTCGATTAAATCAAACAAGTCTTGGGAGCATTTCAAACGCTTTATTGAGAGCTGGAAGCGTAACAAATCTAGTAGAACAAAACAAGATATTTGGAGATTGCCTGGTGTTCCTACCGTTCCCACAATAGCAATAGTAACTAGTAACTGCACCTGATGTCCAACTTTCCAATTTCCAACAGAAAAAAACAACATTCTGCAAGCTTATTGCTGAGTCAACGATGTGGCATTTTTGCTCTGGAGAAAGTCTGGATTTTATTACTCAAGTCAATGCAATACTTCCGAACACCTTGATGGCAGAGTAGAACGAAATGGTTCAAGCAAATAATCAACAATAGCTTATATTTATAGTTTCGATTTCCTAATATATGGGAAACAATTTTGTACAAACTCAGACCGCACATTGTTTTGGTTATAGAGCAGCTCTTCATTGATTCTATGTGGAAACTGATTAACAGGCAGAGTTTTTAGTTAAAATTCCAAGAATTTAGATTTCGATCAAATTTAGGCAAGATAACATGTATTAGATGCAATTTGACGATAATGAAATTTGCAAAGATGTTGATGAGAAAATATTTATTTCGAATTGATGTATGGACGGTAGGTGGTTGTTCTGGGTGTAGTTCTAGGAGGTGGGCTAACTCGAGTTGGTGGACGCTGAGGAATTCTGCGGGGATCGTCTAATTTTCCGCTGCAGTCAACATTTTGTGGAGAATCGCATTGAGCCGTTCCCGGATTGAAGAATGTTCCAGGCCTGCAATTACTGGGAACGTAATGTTTTCCATCACACTGCAAAAACCTGGAGCAATACTGATGATCTGGAGCTCTCACGTTCTCTGGCCAATCGCACTGACCAATCAAGACGTTATAGGCAGTTCCAGGTCCACAAGACTTCCTAGACAATTGCGTTTTTTTAATCGCTGCAATTACCAAATTTTAATAACAGGACCAAATTGAATTAGTCAAACCTGAACAATTTGCCTTTCTCGCACTCCAGAAATTCGTCGCAAACTCCTTCAATTGGAGCAATGTAGTTAAATTCGCAAACATAGTTTGATACATCTCTTGACTTTCTCAAGAAATTGACGTCCGTGTCATGTTCTAAAGAAATGGGCTTTTTGCAATGAGTTGTCTGCGCAAAGTCGCACATATTTTTCTCAGCATTAAAGACGGTGTTGAAACTGCATGTCTTCACGAAAAGCTGACCATGATCACCTAAAGTCCACACAATTATTAGGCTAAAGCTAAAGCAACAATGTGCCAATAGATATCAAATTCAGCAAAAATTCAGCAAATGTCGACCTGGTGGCTACCGTACCGCAATGCCTAAACAAATTTTTCTTTTCTGTCTAGTCTGACGTAATTTATGTATTCTAAGGTTATTACATTCGATGAATTTGTCACAGTAAAGAAAATGAGATGTTGTGTAAACGTAATTTTCCTGGCAGTCATATGTTCCGAGATCGTCAATTCTGCTTTCACAATCCACGTTGTCAGGAAGGTCACACACTTTCGAAAGTGGATTGAACTTTGCTCCGACCCCGCATTCTTGTTCAAAAAATTTTCCATTGCTGCAAGACAAATAATGTTTGTCATTATGGCAATTTAAGATGGAAAAGAGAAATACTTAGCAAGGAAAACTTTGCCAACACCAATTAATGCATTTTTATTATATTATTCCGAGTATATTAAATTTAATTATCGCCATCGGAATTGTTGATTACATCCACCTCAGTCGTAACACAAAAAATCATCCAAAAAATACGACCTCGAAAACTCGCCACTGAACTCTAACACGAAAATTTCTTCAACTTCGATTCAATCCAAACAGGTGAAGGTAAGCAAGCCGTGGAATTTTGAAGTTTTAATTAATTGTATTTGATTTACAAAAATTCTTTTTTTTTACGTTTCAGATAAAATTAGTTTTAAAATAAAAATAATATTTCAACCTTTACATCCATGGTATTCAACATAATTATTTCGTGTGCTGATGGGTTGTGCATCAGATTTCATTAATCAATGAATCGGATTCGGATCGGACAAAATTTGGGTTGGGTTTGGGCGATTATATTCTAAACAATATTCCAACCCCGGTTCCATTATTTGGAACTTTTGTTGATTTCAAATGATATCGTTTTTATTTTCAAATTTTACCCATGTAGTCAACAGAAGTTGACTAATTCAAGAACGCGAGTTTTCTGGGTCATTTTCTCGGGTTCGAATCTTCGTTGTCGAATTTTCGGGGACAACTTTAGCAGGGACGATTTTTGACACTGCCGTTTTATCGCGGGCATTTATTCGTGGATGACTTTCGTGGAGTCTATTACCTGCATATCAGGAACTTGTTGCAATGGACAGGGTGAGGTCGAATGTAGTCTTCCGGACAATCGCCATTACTTTTGATGCTTCTCTTACTCATGATGTGTCCATCAACTCTGGACTTTTGCTTTGAAATGTCAGTTTCGACTGACATTAAAGATCGCCTATCTCTTATTGAGTTATGATCCAATATGCTTTTGGGGTCTTCCACAGCTAAGATATCATATAAGAGAACAATCACATTGATTGCTGGTTATTCATTAATGATTCCACGGCGAATTAATTCTTCCAAACTTTCAGCAACTGCAACTATCAATACTAATTTACGTGGACTACTTACATTTATGTGAGCACTCATAGGTTTGTGCTTCTACGCATTTTTGGAGTTTCGAATTAAAGTGGTACGATGCTGGACATCGGTTTACGGTCAGCAATTTTGCGTTGCATACTACGTAAAGATCACAAGAGGATGGCGCCTCATACCTGTAATAGTGCAAGAATTCCTTCATGTTTTAAAAAATTAACATTTCACTCTTTCTAGGTTATATTCTAAATTTTCATTATTGTATTCGCTTTCTTCTATTTTTTCATTACTTTCCCCTTGGCTGTGGACAAAGTTGGTGGAAGGCTGTTTCCGCAATGTCCGTCTTGATTGAGACAGGCCCGATTAGACAATTCTCATCAGACCATTGGACGGACAGACAAGTGCTAGGCTCACGTTGTGCAGTTAACGAGCTCCGAATTTCTGATTGAGATTCGGGCACATTGGATTTCCCCTGATGATAGTTGTTAGATTCCAAACTGCGCACTCCATTCAATATTAATCCCAACAGAACAGCAAGTAAGAAATCCATGCGAAGAAGATAACTTTTTATTCTTTTGCCTGACATTTCAATGTTTGAAGAAGAGATTGAGCTTCAACTTCAGGGTTTCTTTTTGATTATAATAATTTGCAGTTTTATTCTACCAGAGCTGAAAAACGACTACAGCGTTGCTCTACTGTGTGCATTACATCAACCGCAAAAAAGGTTTCGGTGGAAATCCACAGGAAAATGAAATTTAAATTGAAATAACCACAACTGATATAAACTTCAACGCAAAAAGTTCATTTACTGGCAGGGATAATTTTGGTAGACTGACATTTAAAACTTATATCATAAAATTTAAGTCTCGGAGTATCAAGTACACTTTCAATAATCAGTTTTTATCGAAAGAATATATAAATACGCAAGTACATTTTCGAAAATTCACTATCGGATGCGTCGGACTTACAGCCAAAAACATCGAACATGACAGAGTAAACTATTGCATAAAATATTTCCGGAGTTTGAAAATGTGGTCTTAGCTATTATTCATTTAGAATTAGATTAGATAAAGTTTACCCAATAGCTAATTCTCCTAAATATACGAACTCATAAACTACGTCTTACTTTCTTTCTAACAAAAACAGTCATCGTTAATTCGTTACTGCAATGATTTGTGCAGAAATGGTTGAGGTAGGCTCGCTTTGTTTTGAACAAGGACACAGATAGAAAATGTTAGAAACTATTAATAAAATACAAAGTGAACCGAGCAAAATAAATTATCCAAAGCCTGCAAAATCTCTGCCGATACTTGAATATGACGTCAACTACGGATCAACAAATCATTCTTTCTTCTTTTCTGGTTGAAAATGATGTAGTAATTCACCACAAATTAATTTAGCGTAAACTTATCGTGTGCATGCCTCAAATTGAAAATCAATACGAAATCGACGTCAATCGTACAAATCACATCACAACACAAGAATACAGCTTTCTAAAAACAGATCAAAAATTTTGTGTAATGTAACACATTTTCCTCAGGGTTGACTTAAAGTTTAAGTCAATTACTCTTCATTTTCCTAGGGTTCCGCTAATTTGAATTTACAAATCTGAATGAAACACAAAAATACCGTTATCACCAATACCACCAAGTTGCTATAAAGGACTCGAAGATTAGAATTCCAGCATCAATGAGAATTGAATTAAAAATTTTTTTAAAGAAATTAACTCTTTGTTTCAGTTTTGTTTCATGCTTCCAACTAATTTACTCATCAATGAACCTTTCGCTCAAAAACAATCTTGCAATGCTCCAGGACTCCAAGGCTTGAGAAACTCGAGCAAGTGAATGCATGGCGCCAATCCATTTCATCTCCTCCGGTTCGGTTCTTGAAAAGTGAGAAATTAAATTAATTGATATTGCAATTGCAATATTGCAAAATATTGCAATGATATGGGAATTGACTAATTGATTGGTCAAAGAGCGAATTCAATTAGTAAAATGTGAACCACCTAATTATAAAGAGCTCGAAACGACTTATACTGAACGAATATTTTCCCCATAGTTAAAAACTGGTAAAAAATTATAATTTCACAACAACACGTCACGTTGGTGATCACAGGCCAAGTTAAAGTTTGATTATAATCCGAAACAGTGGTGGCCGCATGGGAAATGATTATTATTTTTTGATCAAAGTCAAAAGTGAAGAGCTGTGGCGGACAAGAATAAAGGTGAGATCATGTAATTCATCCACGTAATTTGTAATTGGCTGCAATCGTTGTTTTTTGGGCTCTGGTCAATAAAGTGGGTGATAATCCAGACTTGCCGATCGAGTTTGGGTGACAACCATTCCCAAAATTACAATTTTAGTGTACTACGCGCTATGTCAAATCAAACTCTGCATGCATTGCAAACAAAATACTGACTAAATTTTGTTTTTTAATGTTAATTAGAATCATGGAAGATAAATCCGGTGAGGGAGTAAAGCCAGGGCCTGTGGTGGACAAGACGAAGATAAATCCTGAATACACTCCTGGAGAGGGCATTCGTTCGTTGAGAACCAGCAGAGCTTTTCGAGCCCTCAATTTTGAACTCTACGCTAAACCTGTAAGACCCAGATTGTTAAATAATAATTCACTAATTTAATTAGATGTTTTGAGTCTAGAGGTTGAAAATTCCGGCATGTACGTGGATAATCGCCTTGCTAAAAATAAGATCGACTTAAGATTCACCGTTCTTAGTCAACTACTTTTATAGACTATGGCTTATTTGACATGACTGTGAGAAAAGCAGGGAATTGGAACAAATTTTATTAATGGTTTCTCCACATTCAATCTAGGATGGAAACATAAGAAATTTTTTCTCAATTATGCTTTGGGCTATTCCGGTTTAGCTTTATTTTCGCCACAAAGCGCAATTGGCGTCTGATGGTTCGTAAGCCTCATGACGACTCGGAAAGTAAAGTATATAAGCAAACTCACATCTTACATTTGT
>JAQGCM010002433.1:0-11232 GCA_034699705.1 Hymenaphorura dentifera
GTCTCCCGGGAGGATTAAAATTATTTGGATTATAATCTGTTTTCAGGGTTTCTGCGCATGCGCAGATCAAAATGATTTTAATCCATAATCAGAATAAGCGATTTAATCCAAATAATCCGTTCCGTCGTCGTGAAACCCCCTAATATTATTTCATTTGCAAAAAATTTTCGTGATTCTATGTACCTGTGGAAAATGGAAAATTTCTAAAAAATTTTGCAAATTAAAAAAAATTATTTTCTTAATTTTTTACTGTCTTTTCCCAATTTAGCGTTCTTGTCAAAATGGTCAGATTAGATTTGTTTTATTGGACTGTATACCGCTTTGATAATGAATCGTGGTCTCACATGAAATGACATGGAAGCCGAGCTTCCATTGTCATCAAAGTACTTTTAAATTGAATATTTGAAATGAATAAAATCTGAATTTGAACATCATGTGATTGATTCGTGAAAGAGAATGGATTCTACATACTAAATATACAACCTTTGGCACGACAATCAGCCTTAAAAGAGTTTACAAACCAAAATATGGTCAATAGGAAGTTCAGATGATACATGGTTTTCAAACTTTCAACGATTTATTGGTTTCCTAAATATTACATTTGCACGGCTCGATTAGTTGTAATAATTTTGACCCTTATGGTATGGCAAAAAGCAAAAAATCCGAGTATTCAATATTCTCATGATGCTGGGCCTGAAATGTAAACCACATTTAGAAAATTTTGCGGCCTTGACTTATGTGGTAAGAGGTCACAACATACAGGATGAGTCAGAAGTAGTTCATTCCGGGCGACCTTTGTTGAATTTCAACACATTTAAATGTAGGCCACGGTGAGTAGAAGGATCAACGAAATGAAGAATGCCCGGCACGCCCACTTGCCTTCTTGTACGACCGTCCAACTAAATACAGCTGTAAATAAAGTTTCAAAAAATCCGTACACAACTATTCATAATGCAAGAGGAATGGTTTGGACGAAGTTATCTTTAAAAATGAAACTGGTTCATTGCCACAAAGCCAAATTGAGCAGAGTAGAAGCTATGCACCCAGAACCCAAAACTCCAACATAATCTCACTTACAAAATCTCACTTACAAAATCTCACTTACTTTTTTTTACAAAAAAACAACAACAATGGTTACGTTACACGGCGTGGTCTTGTCGTGAGAAAAATTGAGGAAATATTACCCTTAGGGATTTCAGCATATCATAGCAAGAGTCCATACAAGAGCCCCGTTTATACTTCCTATTTTTCACGCTCCTATTATATTGTATTTCGTCAATTTGATAAGAAGTTGGAACACCAGAGCCCTTTGACATTTAATTTATTATTGTTTTATTAACTATTAGAGTTCAATGATTAGAGTGACAAGAATATAACCAAGGAGAATTCACTGTTTAGGATGCCATGTTTTCCTTCTGAATCCTTTGACATTCAGGCTTTAATTTCAAAAAAGTAAATTCTCCTTGATTATATTCTTGTCATTCTATACATTGAACTCGTAGTAGTTGTGCATTAATTATAGTATAAATGTCCAAAGACTCTATTGTTCCTACTTCTTCTAAAATTGAGCAAATACATTGTTGCAACTTGTAACTTTTCCGATGTGCACAATTTTTACAATTAACTTGTAAATTCCTACTTGACAGCTGGATATTTATTAATACTAGTGATGCACCGGATCGGATGGTGGTATCCGGCCGTTTTCCATCGATAATCCAGTTACACAGAGTTTATTATCCGGCCGGATAATAAACTGAAAGGCCGGATACCGAATAGTCCTGAACTTCGTTTTCCGGCGCCGGATATCCGGTGCATCCCTAAAATACTAATATGTACATGTATGTGTGTTCAACAATGAAAACGAGAGCGACGTTTATAAATGCAACCAAGAAAACATGACGTTATTAAAATCAGGGACAACAACGAGATTTGAAACTAACCTGGTAGTTTTGTATGTATTATTCAGCTAGCAATTTTTATCATTTTAACTCTAAGCCAGCAACTGAATTATGCAATACTCAATTTAAACCAACGAGATTACCGACACCGACATGGTTAATAATTAATTCTTTAGCAAACTTTTGCGAAAGACAAAATATTTAATGTATACTGTTCTGGAAAAACTGGCACCATTACATTAATTACAAAGAGCAAAATGATTGCAATTTTGAGTGATTAGGAAGGAAAGCAAGAATTTAATTTTAAATCAAATCATAAATCGTATTCGCAACATAATTAGAATTTAGCAATAAATTGACAAAAGGAATTGAAAACATAAGTTTCTCATTCTCCTCGTGAGAAATTGAGATTCGATCCTGATATTTCTTGATTTTTGCGGAATTCTATCAAACGAAAGAAATCTGCCATCTACCAAACTGCATCCCTCAAACCGCTATTTCCGCACTATTATTGAATTATTTCAAATGTTTTGATGAAAACTCCGAAAAAGTCATTGCTTTCCCTAGTTGGTCTTTCTTGACCACCACTGACTGGACGACTGGAGGAAAAAGGTCAGGTCGGGCCAGGTCAGGATGGAGGGCCTAAAAGACCAAGGTAGTGGTAGTGGAGGGCAAGGGCCAGAGGGTCCATCAAACGCAGCTGATTCTCCAGTGATTATCCAAGTCGTCCGTGAAGGTTGCCAACAACAAGAAGTCCACATCTCCTCAAAGTCCCTGGAAGCAACAACCCCCCTTAAAAGTAAAAGTCCAACTGTAAAATTTTCAGCTCTTTCCATTGCCGAATCGAATTCGAATTATGACGAAGGGTCTGACCTAGACGTACAAGATCCAGCAGCAGGGCTAGAGAATAATGAAGACAGTTCCAACAATGACAACAATAATAACAATGAGAGTGACATTGGCACGACTGGCAGTGACGATGACGAAGAGCCATGCACTGAAGACTCTGACCCAGAAGAATGGAACTCTTCAGACCTGTCTGAAACAGAGGGGTCGAAAACAGAAGTCATCATGGATCACGAGTCAATATTTTTGGCACTTCTTGACCAACGAATCTCAGACACTGAAAAAATCTTTGACAACTCAAATTTTATCCTGCACTGTGTTCCTCCGATTAATGTCAGCACTCAGATTTCTTCAGACCAATTTCAGGCTGCAAAATCCACGTCAGGGCCAAAATCAGAGGGACTGAAGAAGGTCATGGTTGACAAGGATACTCAAGTGGACAGTGAGGATGATGCTAAATTGAAGGGCCGAGGAGAAATTTCTCCTCCTGGGGATGTAAGTAAATTTAGTGGGAATTAAAATCAAATGCAATACTTCTAAATTTATCATCTTCGATTATCTGGCATAATTTAATTGCTTTTTTTGCAAAAGGGCACTAAGTCTGGGGTCGATGAAGTGCAAAAGGCGAGAGAAGAGATTGTTCATTTGAGAACCGTGAGAGATTCACTCTCGAGTCAAGCCCAAGTCTTGGTGAAAAAAATTAAATCGGTATGTAAATTTATTTGATTTTGAAAATGGGACTCCTTTTATAAGGATTATTGTACTTCTACTAATTTTTTGGACGTAATGCTGATTGATGAATATGAATTGCAGAGTCGAGACCCGGATTCCACAGACGAGACAAAATTATTTGAGTTTGAAGAAGCGATTGCAGCAATTGACGCTTGTATTGAATTTAAGAATGAAATCATTTGTGGTCGAGAATATATATTTTCAAATAATCTTGCTCCTGGGATGGTTAGTTGTAATTTTTTTGTAAGCGTTAATCTTGTATTCAAAACCTTCAATTTTGTCTACAATTTGTCTGAATATATTTGAAATGCAGAATGAAACCAATTTGGCCACCCGGCTGACTAGTCTTACGACACTCGACTTGCAAAGACTGCTCTCCACAATGTTTACAAAAGTTGTAGAATTTCGACACAGCACGAAGAGGATGGAAAAACAAATTCAAAAGATTGAGGTATGCATTGCGCAGAATGTAATATTCTGATTTTTTGCATTAGTTTAATGTTTTTGTCTTGTTGAATTGATATTTTTCTCGGAAAAACCAATAATACTATTTTACATTCATTTTTATTTCAGTCCAAGTATGAGCAGACCAATCGTCGGTTGGCCCGGTTGGATCGACAAACTAAACAACTTCAGGAGGAACACGAGTCGGCAAGTTAAAATCTCTGTATTGATGTTTAGTTTTTAGCAACTGAGCTCTGTTATACATGGAAATAATTAACCAAACATTTCGATTGCTCTAGGCCATCGAAGACATAATTCGGTACTTCAGAAAAGATCCCGGAACACCGCTAGCGGAATACTTGCGTCACAGCAAAGCAGCAAAAGATTCTAGGCAAAGACAAGATGACTTGGAACTTTCTCTAACAGAACTTCTCGTTCGTCACAATTACCTTGATGGGAATGAAGCAAAAAGTATTTGAATTATTAATTATTAACAACTTTAAAATGCAAATTTAGTTAGCTATGCACGTTTTCTAACTAGCCGTTGCTCCTATTTTTAGATTATGAATTGAAGCATGTGATGAAGATGCTAAAAATTGATCCTCTAAAATTGAAACTGTACCAAATGGAGGAGGAGGAAGAACGAAAGAAATCTTCTATGCCAGTAGGACTTCGCCTACATTTAGGTAATCAAATTCCTGAAAGTCAAGGATTGAGTCGAAGAATGCGTGAAGCGTATGGCCAGCGACGACATCACCACAGAAGCAGCGGCGCTGGTCACCTTGACTCTCGTTCTCATGCTTACACAAATGGTCCTGGTCATGGACTCCCAACGTCATCCTCTCACCTTCGTCATCATCGTAATCACCAAACGAATGGTGACGTGACAAATGACCATCACCCTTCTTCCTCAAAGTACAAACATAAGTCGTAATTTAAGCACGTTTTCATCAATAACTTTTATACCATGTCGGTGTTGCCACAAATCATTTGCGCAATCACAAATTAGCTTTTCAAAAACAATTAATGCAATTAAATGCCTTATTCAGTTTTAGAATTCTGATCACATGAATCATGAACTTTGTAAGACTGGAACTTTTAGCCTTCTCTGATTGGAGACCAATAGTTTTTAGTTGGGGTAAACGCAATTAAATTTGAACACTTTTGTAGGTTCACAAATTATCTTGCAATAGTTTCAATGCAGGAATTGCCTTTTGAAACTCACATACTGTTAAATTTAAAAGTTTGAACTATTCGTCAATTCTCATCTCAAATTCAAGTTAGTTTATTACATGTTAAAGCCATCAAATTATTCGTCAATTTATTTGAAAAATTTGATGTAATTTCGAACTTGTTTGAGTATTAAGGTCTAAGTATTAAGCATGATGCGCTTGTTTGCGGACGGACGACACTTTTGTTTACTCCATTCAATTAAAATTGATTAAATGGACTATTTTTTACATTTTGTGTATCATTTTTATTGGCCTTTTCATTCCATACCCCCATTCATTACATTCTCAGTTATAATTTCAATTCATATATCATATAAAGCTAATTGTTTCAGTTTTTTCTAATTCGGTTAGGCACATTGTAAGTGATTGTTTTAGAATTTCGTTAAGGCCATTTGATTTGTGGGGGGTTGATTTAGCGTGGTTTTGGGAAGACGAGTGGAATGTGACGTGGGTCCACGAACGGTGGATAAATCTCTCGTTTCTTGTGTGGAACACTTATTGGCGGATGATCTGGATCTGGAATGGTCGAACCCACTAGCTCAAGTTCAGTTGAAGAAGGAACAGTTTTTGGAGTTTTCGGAACAGGAGCTGGCATATTTTTCCAAGTTGGAATTCGAGGTTCATAGACAGGTTCCAAAACTTCCAACAATGACAAATATCGAGGATCCTTCGAATAGTCATGCTCACCTGGATATAACATAATTAATAAAAGACATTTTTCTCCCAAAATGCATTAATCTCACGTCTCACCTGGAAGTTTCATCTCCTGTTTCATTTGCAATTTGTTGTAATGATTCTTTTTCGGTGGGATAATTTCCATACTATCCGTTTGCTGAATTCCCTCGTACTTAATGGGCACATTCATATTCATATTCATGCTTCTAGCTGTATTAGGTCTAAATAAATTGTTACTTGAGTTAATTCCACTTGCAATAATTTTTTTGACTGCATTTCAGTATTTTCTTGTGAAGAAATAAAATATTTTCCAAACCTGGTTTGACCCTTCAAAGCTTGATATTGTGGCGGAAGCGGCCCTCTCATTGCAATAAAAGGATCATCTTGGTAGTGATCGTAGAGCATCAAAATATTTTTGTCGTACTGCGGTTCTTCAATATTCCCTTCTTTTGAATTCCGACGATTCACCGGAGTAGGTATCACTGGAGCAAGAGTTGAATCACCTTTTTGATCCGGTTTCAACGTTTCGTTGGCTTTGGTCTTGGCCTCGGTCTGTCCAGAACGAGTGACGGGAGGTCGTCCCCCGGTGGTCAAAGGTTGCTTGGATTTCTTGTCCAACTTCGAATTTATGTAAGCACTGTTTTTCTCAAACCGACTGGCAGTCGGCTTGATGATCACCGGCATAGTACCATTTGATTTTTGGTCCAGTTTCCAAGTTGTATAGGCGCTAGTCTTCTCAATCTCGGTCATTGGAGGCAAATTGTAATTCATTTTGTCCAGCCCCAACCCTACCACTGGAGGTGGTAAAAGTGACATTATATCATCGATGTTTGAATGTTCATCTTGGCTGTCATTTTTATTCTTAACGTTGTCGCTTGAAATGGTCACTGACGCTGCAGCAGCAGATTTTGGAGATTGATCGCTAAGATTTGCTCTGGGGGAAGAAGCATCTTGATAATTTTTTGGAGTTGTCCTTGTCGCAACTTCAGCCACGGGCCCATAATATTCTTGCACCTTTTTCTTGGACAGTTTGCTGGGATCTTCGAGTCCAATGCGAATGTCATTTTGTCGTTCAAATTCGCGAGTTGAGCGAATCACTTCTGTCATGGAAAATTTATCTTCAGACACGGCCGGCCCAGTAGTGGCAAATGCTTTCAAGTTTTCAACTGGTGGTGGTAGGTCTTCGTCAGAGCTGGAATCTTTGTCGGCGTTGTCCAAATTCACTACATAGATTGTTGATTTGGAGCCGGGCAAATTCTTCTTGAATTTCCTTTTCGGTTTCAGGAAGATGGGTGAAGTTATGCTAGTGGTGGATGGGGGCTTGAAACAGTACAAGTTCAGCTTTGGGTTCCATTGTCGTTGCGTCTTGACATTGACATACTTTGGGAACACGACTTTCTTTTTTTGAACTCGTTGGCCTGATTTGGCCGGAGCACCGCTGGTCAGGCTACTTTCCGAGGTGGTAATATTGGCTGCTGCAAATGCAAGCGCCAGACTTGGGTTGTTTTTATTTTTGTTCCCAGCAACTTTGTCCCTCTCTGCGTTTTCTTTGAGAAAAGTCCGAGCTTTCTGTTCGAAAACATTCAATTTTCCCAACAATTTTGCACAATTGTCTCCAGCTGAATGATCTTCTTCATCTTCACTCTGACTGTAGCCAGATTTTCGAAACAAAACGTTTACAGATGGTTTTCTCTGAAGTTCGGGAACTTTCTTGTCAGTAGACTCAGAACCACCGAAAGTAGCACGACCAGAGTCAACGGTAGTTTCGTCGTCAGAGGATTGAATTCCTTTCATATTTTGTGACCCAACTTTGTCGAAAGTAGTGTTAAGTTCTCCGTCAAAGAATCGGCGTCGATTTTCAATTAATTGTTGAATTTCACGAGCTCGATGAATATCAGTATTTTCAACATCGCCCTGGACAAATCCCAAATTAATGTATTAAATGTTAAAGATTTGGGATTGATAGGTTCAAAAAAAAATATCAAACGGCCAAATTACTTTCAAAGTGAAAGATTCTGGCATTCCATTCGAAATGCTGTCATCGGCTTGACCCAATGACATTGTTTTCCTTCCGCCAGTTTTCCATTTCTGAGCACTTGATTTTTTCTTTTTGTCCAGGAGCCCCATCAGTGGGTGCGGAGTGTTCATTTCAGCAATGAACTTGTTCAATTTTTGTTCCATTTGCAAAATGCGATCAGTGGAAGCCCTGGAAGAGATTGAAATTGCAACGATAATAATTGACCTTTCGATCCATTAAATTTGTCCGAAATCATTAACACAAAATATAAATTATCGTGAACTCACCTGCAGCTACTTGCAGTGGCGCTCAAGTCTGGTGACTTGGATTTTTTGCTCGCTTTTGGAGTGACCAAATATTTCAATGTTGACATGTCCGGATTTTTTGTAAAAACGCCCTTTAAGTCGATCTTGGGCAACTTCTTTCTGTTTGGCATTTTGCTTCTTGCTCGATTCCAAATTTCTCAATTCCGATTCGAAAAGTGTCTGTAAATCCAAAACACAATGATATTAAATTAAATAAACATTTGAGTTGAGATTAGAATGAAGAAAATAAGTACTTTTCCAAAATTCACTCTCAGTTAACTTTATCGTAGGATTTGTTGACTTCAGTGCAAGTCCAGAGGAATTAAGTATTTTGGTATTTTGATTTGTTCAAAAGGTGAGAAATTCTTATTCACGTTATTTCGTACTACTTGTAAAATTCACACTTTGTTTGACTGCTTGCATTTTGTTTAGGTTACTTACTACCAATTTGTTTCCTTCGCAACAAAATATGGTGGGAAATTTAATGCTGTTTAAAAATGGTTACCTGGAAATGGCTAGTTTATTATTTTGTGTACGCCGCTGATAGTAGGCGCAAAAGCGTAGACATTATCAAAAATTCGAACTTGCATTAGTTTGGCAGTTGCGCCTGCCCGGTGCTACTAAAAACTAAAAACTAACAATTTTTGAATCTCAATTGTTGATTTCAAAATGTCAAAGAATTTTTCTTACTTAAAAACTTAAAATGCTCGAATTTGGGTTTTATCGTTAAACTCGAATTTTTTGGGTTCAGATATTTTCTAACGAAAATGAACATCGTCCCATTTCGATTTCAATTTAGAGATCCAGAAAAAATTTCTCTTAATACTCTTGAAAAATCCAGAGAATGGATTTTTTCTTGTATGATTTGTTCAGATATCCTGAACAAATCATTCCCTCTGTATCAATCAAGTTTTAAATTGACTTTGCAAGATATGACAGCTCCAACCCAACATATTGAATTTAAGGATACTAAAATCATTTTCCAACTGCCTCGTCAAATTAAATTATCAAACAGTACGGTAACCTAAATCTAAATATCTTCTAAAATATTTTAACAGAAAAATAGTACAAATATAGAGTAGTACCTTGGACAGAAGTGCAGATAAATTTGAGTAGAATTAGTGGATGCAAAGTTTTAATTAGAATCCTTCGAATGTGCTGCAATGCAATGATTTATTTCAATGTTCACAGCACACACATTTGATTTTTGTAAGGCAATATCAGGAGGGCAGATTTGAGAAAAAATATTTGTTTTATTTTTTTGCAATGTTTGGTCGATGGACGGACTTTGTTTTTTCGCGACTCCCATCGCAACTGTGTATGTAACCGGTCATTGTTTGGCGAAAACTCTGGATTGTTCGAACTGCAAGAAAACGATATTTAAGTGCTAGGCCAGGAATTGAAATTGCACATTTTGCAAAGTTATTTGATGACACTAATAAGATACAAATCGGAATCTAAGTTTGAGAGCTGAAGACCAAGCATGTTGTAAATTGCAATAATTGTTCAATTATTTCAGGCACAGAATAAACTTAATTTAATGCAAAAACGTCCACCACGACAATTGACACGTTCTTGTGAACTTCTAACTTGTTGTAACTAAGCAAATATATTTAACTATTTTCTTAAGTAAAAATCTACTTTTTCTCTAAGGAAGACTGCGAATAAAATGAGGAGAAAAGAGAAGAGGCCTCTGATCTTGGATCCAGTCGAGGAATGCACTTGCAACGTAATTATTATTGATCCGGAAGGAGGATATTATTGGAATTTCTTGACTGCTAAATCAATATTTTTCTTGCCATGTGCTCTCCACATGTAGGGGACCATGTGCCGCATCATCTGCATGCTGCTTCAAGAACTTTTCTTACAAATTTCTGAATGCAACTTTGTCGAGGCCAAATTATTCAATTTAATTTTAGACACAACTGCTGCAGATTAAGCGAAGTAAGTTTTCCCCCCAATTTGGCGCTTCCAGCCATAATTTCTACTTTCCCGGAGAAAGTTGACATGTGTTGGGTAATGGCGTTGGGTTTGCTGGTGACAAAATTGCCCAAAATGCCGAAAGGACCTTCTCACTCACATTGCCATTGCTTTACTCATTTTAACTTCCGGAATGAGGGAGCACTTTCTCCGCGGCATTGGCATTGCTGCTTGGCAGAGCCAGAATGCAATTTTGGCCTGGAGAAAGACAGAGTCAGACTTTTCTTCGGAGAAAAAATGCGGGTGAGAGACGCACCAACTCGGTGGCGGGTGGTGAGCTCATCATTCGTGCGTCCAAGACTCGAATTCGACTCCCAATTTCGGTTCTCACCCGCTTCCTTTCGCTTCATGCTAAATTTCAAACCAGCCCATTTCTCCGTGTCGAGGAAACCCGGGTTTCCTAGCCTAAACTTGCCCTTTACACTCATTCACTTGCAATCCCGCTTTTCAAGCACAACTGTCGTAAGTCGTCGCCTAAAATTCTGGAGAAATTCGTAGACTCATGCTTACAACGCACGGAATGGGACTGTGTATTTTTTAACTCTAAAATTCAAACTATAAACGTGATGATTTTTCAGCGATTTCACATATTTGGTTGATTTAACAGAGATATAAAGCTGAACCACTAAATGGTTAAAAAAATTAGGAAACTATAAAAATGACACGTGCCAAAAAAGAATAGGTGATGAGAATGAGATGAGAAACGTCTAGATTTTCTTGCAAACAAAATATGAGATTGAAGCTAGCTAAAAACACCTGCTTGGCTGAACACTTTCTATGTACGAAAGAGCACATCCGTATCAATTTGCTTGTCTGGAAAAGGTAACGATGATATTCCATGTACTGGAACTATGACTGGACAGCGTTCAAGGTCGGCGGTAGGCTGTTTGGTTCTCAAAATCTAAAGTCCCATCGGTGAATGGTACCGAAATCAAAAAATTGGTTCCTAGAATATCCCTTCCTGTCTACAATAAAACGTATAAACGTTTTGTTCTGAACAGGTGCTGGATTCTTTATTACTAAGTAATATGCTCATCCATCAAACCGGGACGCAATTTTCGGAAACAATAGATTAATTACTAATAATTAGTAATTAGCTAATT
>JAQGCM010002434.1:0-11231 GCA_034699705.1 Hymenaphorura dentifera
TCTCCACTTTATGTTTGAAGAGACCATACGAAATGCCAAAATCTCAAGTCAAGTCAATTGCTTTTGCCAAACGAAGAGATCACTCCTAGTGGTAAACGTGTCTGTCAGGCTTGTAGTCTGTTGTGCTTGGATATGCATTGTTAGCAACGGTTTAGAATAAAGCAGCAACAATGCAATGCGACAGACGCAACTTGAAGATCGCAAGAGATGCTGCTGTGAGAGACTCTGATTAGCATTTTTGTTAATGTGCAAAAGTGTGCTTGTATATTAACGTGAATTCGAGTAATTCAGAAATTAAATTACATGTTTGCAGAAAAACTCAGTACAGGAGCACCTCCGAGGTAGGGCAAAAATTTTGCATGTGTTATGACTGCAAAATGTCCCTTTTGCAAATTTTGAATACAAACTAAGCATTAGAATTGCTAGAAGACGGATATGAGTTAACTTTATTTAGAAAGGAAGAATTTTGGATTCGGCTAAAATCCTGTTAGAAATGCTTAGTGGATTACTTACAAGCTTCTCTTCCTTCCCTACGAGTTCTTAATATTCTCATAATTCTCATCAACATTCCGCATCTCAAGTGTGATTGCAAAATTTCTTTTTGTTCCAAAGTAAGAAATAACTCTTGTCAAAGAAATTAGGAGACTGAATTGCATAATTCCAAATGAGCTAAAAATTACACTTCCTTCTATTTCTTTTTGGGTGAATTAGTGAGGGACAGCTCTGTCTACAATAATTATGTTCTAAAAAAAGTGAAACCACGTAAACAGCGAAATAAATCTGACGCAGTAAGTAGCAAGGAATTGTGAACAAAGTACAGAAAGTAGGTTTGAGTCGTAAGCACCTCGTTTGTTTACAAATGATATCAGAGTAATCAAAAGGATTTCGTGAATAACGAACTTGTTTTTACTTTACACGAACCAAAACCAGTGCGTTGGAGCGAGCAGAGCAGAGGACTCGTTAATTCAAATTCAATGCTATAGAATTATAGAGATAATGAAAGTGAACCCAAAGAAATTATAACAATTTTCGCCCAGCAGTCATTAAATTGCATTGAAATTGAGATTGAGCTGACCAAATTTGACTTGAATTGCCGTAAAATGTGAAATCTGTTTTCATATCTCGAACACATCCAACGCAGTCTTCGCCATATTCTTCTTACCACATCGTAATCAGAACACTACACTGCAACCGACCCCTCTTGTTTCGCTCAAAAGAATTCAATTCAAAAACAAATTTTCAAATGGATTTTTTCAATCCAAACAGCTCAGTCGAGTCAATTTTTTTTGGCTATGTTGTAGGATGGGTTGATTTGCTATTATCATTAAAGGAACAAATTGTAATGGACCCAGAAACCTTGGTTTGGTTGATGGTTAGCTTTCACCCTCAAAATAATAGGTTATAAATTCTACATATTCTGATAAGGAGATAAGGATGTGTGTTCAATAGTGTGAACTGACCACAACAATGAAAGCGAACAAGCAACTCAAGCAAGGTGCATCCAACTCGTGATAATTTGAGTTGATCTAGAGTTAACATCAATGCAAAATTACAAAGAGCTTAAAACACTTAAAAGACGTACTCAAACCACAAGGGCAAGTCAAACTGTATCCATTTCCCTTGTCTAATCCCGTATATGATTGGGATTTGAATTTAGAATTTCAGATTTGGTCTTTTTGGAAAAGTCCTACTTGGAAAAATGCCTAAACAATAAAAAATTACGAGTTGGTCTTTTCTCCATAAATTTTAAGTACATATTATTCATTTCAAGCAACGAAAGTGAAGTGCACTGACCGACGAGGCACAGCAGAAGCAGTAGCAGTCACTCTCTTCGAACAATAAAGTTGATTTAAATGAAAGAATACACATAACCTACGACAACAATTAACAATAATTAAGGTAGTAGTTGTCTTGTATTAGCTACAAAAGAGTCTTTCGCAATTCAGTTTCGGTGTAGTAACAGCGATAGGGATTCATTCCTTAATCATTTTTGGCATAATTCCATTTGTCTCGTCCGCTCCTGCTTTGCGATGCTTCTGTGGGGCCTTTGATTTGGGCGAAGGAGGTGGAGAAGATGTATTTTGCCATTGACTCCACTTGGACATTCCCAGCGCACGAGCGCTGAAAGCTGCTTTTCTTAATTGTTGGTCAGTCAACCATTTGAGGAAAGGACCGACGGTCAACTGCAAAAAAAACGTTCAAGAAGACAATGCTTTAGGCAAACGAGGTCGTTGGTCATGACATGAACATGATCCTAACACCAATTTTTTGGCAAAAAATTGTAAAGAGTCAAAGCCACGTTCTCTCATCTCGCGTTAGAGGAATAAATCAAAAACTTGAATCTTGAATTGAGTGTGCTGTAAAAGTGTAAGCCTCAAGTTTTTGCAACATAATGAACTCCGAATTGCAGGAAGGAAATTCTTCATGCCATTCACTTCTATGAGTTTTTAATTACAATGTGCAGACTTCTGATTTTACTACGAAACGAAGAAAAAAGGCGCATAGAAAGCTGGCTTGTTCGTTCTTCTGACAAACCATTATATTTTGTTATGAATTAAAACCGTGAACCCGAGCCAGACCCGTGATTTGAAAAATGCAGCCTGATAATTATCGACAAAATCAATTCTAGCAAAAATATCAAGAAATTGACCCTATGTTGTTTACCTGAAATAGAGCCGAAGTTCTATGATAAGTGACTTTAAAGTAGAGTTGAGTTTCGTCCTTTGTAATTGAATTAATCATCAATATAATCTCTGTGTTCAGGTAGGAACCCTTGATGTCATCTGGCTTAATAATGATCCAATGCCCGTCATTGAATTCACTGACTTTATAAGTGATTTCATGCTGTCCCAAAAATGGCATATTGACAATACCCTTGTAGCGCTTTCCAATAGTCAAGTTCTTCCTTGGGTCAACTTCCCTCAGGCGAGAAATCCAAGAGAAGTACTGCAAAAAGAAGTGCTTGTTCGTGTTCAAAATAATTAAAAATCAAACACTATTTTAATTTTATGCAAATAAAATTACTTACAGCTGGCACATTCTTCGTTTGAGTTAAAACGTTAAATAAAAATGGACGAGGAACACTAACAGTCGTGCTGTACTCTGATTGATTTCCTTGAGGATTCAAGCGAAATTTGTACAGAACAGCAATTCCACCAACCAAGAAGGAGATCAACAGTTTTATTCCTAAACCATACCTCATTTTTATTTTATTTTTGGAATTCTGTCGAATCAATTTAGAATGAAATATTATAGATTCGTGGCTTTGAATCGTATGAAATTCGTTTGTATCGAGTATATGATTTGTACTGCAAATCAATTCCATCTCCATCTGTAAGTCCAACTTTTGGTGGTGGTCGCGATTAATATTTTAGTCGAAATCGACGTCTTGGTCTCGGTTGCTACGAAACTGATAAGCACACAGTCCTAGGAGGCCTACCTCAATCGCAGTTGTCAATCTGCAATCCGATACAGTGTTTTGACTTGTCAAGCATGCATGCATTATAGGTGCTGTAAAAAGCAGCAGAATGTGAATGGCTTGAATAGATATAAACGCACTATGTTGCGAACTACTCCTCTTCAAATTGGGTCATTTCAACTTTTCAGGGATAACAGAGGACTCCAAGCAAATGTAATTATTAATGAAATTTTTATTCTTATTTGGAAAGGCAAATGCAAGGAAGGTAGCCTGCGAAAAAGCAAAATGTCCTTCAAAATTTAAAACCGGGAATATGTTTGAAGGGCAATAACTGGAATAGTTGAAATAAATTCTGTTAACCAAATCCAAGGAGCAGAGTGACAATAATTTTTGAAACTTTCTTTCTACTTGTATTTATGACACAAGGTAATTCCGTTATGTTCAAAAAAACCTTTTCATTTATTTACAGCTACGACTTAATCCGAATAATTACAAGAATTTATTCACAGATAGCGCACAAGCTCAACAGATTTAATTGTATTCTCTCTCAAACTTAAGCAATACACACAATATAACATGGAAGGGCACCAGCGCATCCCCATCCCCTTATTACGAATTGCACTTACAAAAACAAATTGAAGTTATGTCAACTTCTTTTAACGAATTCTAATATGTGGGAAAAGGGTAAAAGGTTTGACCTGTGGCCGGTGGTGGGGGTGGAGGGGGTGGGTAATAGTTAAATGGTACTCTGGGTGGGTGTGAGTTTGAACTGTGACGCATATTTTGCAAGTACTGTGTATTTGGACTTTGCGGTGGAACAAAATGATTGTACATGGAAGGATGAGGTCCACTCGGATAGTACTGTACCGGCATTGGTGGACAAGAACCAAATCTGCTGCCGTAACCAGGATTAAATTGTCCAGCTTGGAACCCCTGATGTCTCCAACTGGGTGGGAAAAATCCTGGGACGTAAGGTGGGACGAAATGAGATCTTGCCGGCTGAGGCGTAAACGATCTTGAGTTATTAACGGAAGTGTTATCAGCATATCGTTTTCTTCCTCGGCATCCTGCTGCTTTATAAGCTCCATTAATTTGTTCGGAGTCAGGACTTCTCCGATCTCCGCCTCCTCCTCGAGGTATTCCGCCACTTTTCCCCCCATTCCTATTTTTGTTCTTTTTCTTTTTCTCAGCTTCGTCATCAGAGAAGTCCTGTTCTTCAGGTGGTGGTTCAATGTCATCCTGCCATGAGGCATCCGTTCCTCGGAGTTGCCTCAATTGAGCCAAGAAAACATAAGCTAAAGGAAAACAAAAAGTCAACAATGAGCTATTAGGATTTTTATCCATGCTTCATTTGACCGAATTTGTATAAATTGGTCACTGCAGTCTCCTATTCGTACAAATAAAATAAAATTTGAAGAATTCATTGTGCCCGAAACTTACTTGTATATTTGGTTTTCGGAGCGCAGTACACAATCATTCCGATTTTAACTCCTCGCGATGAAATATGATCCTTCGAATTGAAACGAACACAATAATGTGGTAGCGTCACGGGGCCGAATACATCGAATATATGGCCAAGAGCACGGTCACCTTCGTCAAGAAAAAGTACAGTGTCCAGATTCAAAGCAGGGTATTTTTGCACCTCGTTGCTTGGGTAGGATTCCACAACAACTAGAAATTTTATAGTAATTTAAACTTTCGGTAAACTAAACTTTCGGTATTTCGACCAAATATCTTAATTGGTATCATTACCTAATGAATCGACAACACTCTTGATTACACCGATTGCTTCGCATTGCTCATGTGGAATGCTAATGTGCAAGTCTTCGATTGGAGGCAAGTCGCTAAGGAGTAGTTCACCTTTTACTCGAAGCGGAGGACGAGGTTTATCTTTTTTACCAGCGCTGTCATCGTCACTGATAAACAAAAATTGTAACATGAGGGTAAAGTTAATGCATTGATAGGTAGGATAATTTGCCGTTCTCGGGCACTAAAAGATTTGGAATTTTGCAAACATGTATATAAAGATGGAAGAAAATATTATTGCAAAACGTACCTGCAATCCGAGTCATCATTACTGTCCAAAAGTTCTAAATCTGAGTCAGACGAATCTGATTCGGGCTCAATTTTTGTCCGTGCAGCGGTAAATTTATCTGCGTTGAAATCTGCCGAAGAGTGTTCAACAGCCAGAATTTCGATTTCGGCACCTTCACTTGACATTTCCATGCTTAGTCCATTGACATGTTGGCTTCCACTTCCAAGCTGGGCATTTACTTCCGAATTTAAAACTGCCTGTTCCACTAAGGGCTCTGATTCTGTAGTTGTAGGCTCCTCTGCTGTTAGAGCTGGTTGGCATTCCAAAACTTCCGATCTAGTCATGGTCGGATCAGGATTTTCAATAACTTTGGTCAAGTTTGAATCTTCGACTTGTTGCAAAGCTCTAGTGTGACAAGCATTTACAGCATCTTCTTTTTCTTTCGTTATCTTCTCAATAGTTTCGTTGACGTTTGCACAAGTCTCATCTGTAACAATTGCCTCTGGTTCATCCTCCTCGGATTCCGAATCCGAGTACGCTGAGGCGAGCAGACTTAAAGAATTCGTAGCAAGAAGTTTTCCAGGCATCTACCAAAATTAATATCCAATGTGAAAACACTAGTTTGACTTTATTTCAATATGATTAATGATTGGCTATAACTTGCCGCTGTCGGGTTGACTTACAGCGCAGCGGTGCCGGTGCCGTGTCCAGGTTTTTAATCCGGTTGTTGAAATTCAGTTCGTCTGACGAATTACGTCTTCAGCAATGAATTAATTTGAACAACAATTGAGTTTTATAAATTAACTATAAAATTAGAGAGAGATCTACGGAATCGGCTCTTTATTCGGTAGTCGGTTCGGATTGTTCTGCAATGTAACAACACATGGAAAACATGCACATGTTAGCTTTTCATAAAATGCGCGTATCTCGTTATCTACTGCGTACATAATAACCAAAAACAAGCAGCGAGTGTCGCCCCAAAGTTTCAAATCTATGCACTGTTAACCCGCGAATTATAAACTCACATAAGACACAAGAATAAATTTGCACTAAAAATTTGGAAAAAAACTGAAATGAAAATTTAGTTTGACCTCTGCTGACATAGACTTTAATTTAAATACAGCAGCAAAAATTAATTTAGGAACAGTTGATTGTGTAGTCCGAAATCAAATTTTAAATGTGAGGTCTTCAAAATTTGAATCACCGGTGAAAGTAATAAGTACGTACGTGCAACGTAAGTCCAAGGTTAAAATTAAGACCATCAGAATAACTTCTGCTTTCTTTGTATCTCCTAGCTTATAAAGTTGGTAAATCGTGAAATTAAGTGAAATTAAGCAAGCTTGGAGATCAGTGAACTACTGTAGAATTAGAAGGTTTGGTGGCTAATTTCTATTTTTGTAAATAATTTCAGGGCTCAACGTACAAGAAAGAGTTCAAGTTTCATACAACTATTTTGATGTGATCCTGGGTTTTTTTGAAACAAAGTTTGTTCAAAAATGTGGGCTAGTCGTCTCGCAAGGGCACCAAGGTGAGACTAGATCTTTTGTGAAAAATTCAATTAACCTCTTTTTCTATTTACGGTTTGGGTTTAGATGCGTTAATCTCAGGGCCATGTCCTTCAGTTCTGTGAAGAAATATTCGTACATCAACAGATTCGCAGCTAGTCAGATTATGGGTATTTCAAGCCATGACTTTCCGTTTCATCTTGATTGTCGGCATTTTAGTCTTTCGTCAAAGGAATTTATGTTCATTCGAACCCAGGACACTCCTAACCCGAACAGTTTAAAATTCTATCCCGGCACTCAGGTAACAAGAAATTTGTGGTAGGAATGATTCCATTCTTACATTTAATTCTAATCACCATTGTATATTTTTGTGACTATATCAGGTTTTGGAATCCGGAACTTTAGATTTCCCAACAGTAGTTTCGGCGACAAATTCTACACTCGCTAAAATGCTATTTCGGATAGAGGGTGTCAAGTCTATATTTTTTGGAACAGATTTCATTACAGTTACAAAGCACGATGATGACATGGATTGGAAACTTTTGAAGCCAGAAATTTACGCAATCATAATGGACTTTTTTGCCAGTGGGTTACCAGTTGTGACGGAAAGCAAGAAAGAAGGTGAAGCTGGAGAAGCTGGTACGGCATTGCATCAATAATTTTATAGCCAAGGTTGCAGAGCTTGTTGGTTCGATTTACTAAATTATTGACTATCTAGAAGCCGAAGTCGAAGAGGATGAGACAGTCGCCCTCATAAAGGAATTACTTGATTCGAGAATTAGACCGACTGTTCAAGAAGATGGTGGTGATATTCGGTTTGTTGTTAGTGTCATTTACATATCAAAGTCGCTCAATTTCGCCTATTCAATTTCTAATCATCAGATTATAAGGCAAGGCACCAATATTTAAAATGGAATTTATGATCCAGGAATTCAAGGATGGAGTTGTCAAACTAATCATGCAAGGTTCCTGTAAGTAATCTCTTTAATCATATGGAAGGTAAAGTAATATAAGTTATTCAAATCTCTCACAATCGTTGAAATTGCTCGTCGACACATGAGCTGTGAAGCTACCATATCCTCATCTTTGAAGTTGAGTTACACCTGACCTTTGCCTTTCCTCCAGCCTCGATTCGCGTTGCACTTGACTCAGTCGTCAGAGATCTGACTCTGAGCAAAACGTAAACAAAATGTGTGAACAAGGCCAGTTACCGGCACTTCAGTGCTTTCTGTGCATCCACTCCCAGAATCTATGACTGTAGCTGGTGATGATTGTACAGAACTTTCTTTTCTCCCAGGTACCTCTTGCCCAAGTTCTGTGGTCACACTCAAAAATGGTGTACAAAATATGCTTCAATTTTATATACCCGAGGTAACGTGTCCTATTTCCTTAAAACTTACAAATTCTTTTTAATCCTTTTGATTGCATAGTTAAATTTGTTTGACAGGTCTTGGCCGTTGAGCAGGTGATTTCTCCGGAAGAAATCGTGGCCAACAAAGAGTTTGATAAACTTGAAAAAAAGTTGGAGGAGGCTGACCCAATTCTTAATAATATTAGGCCAAAGGTGAATGAGGACAAGAAGTAGATCGTAAGCCAGGCTCTGAAAGAACTAAATTATTTTAATCGCGTCAACACATCGTTCTACCTGTTCTTCATCATCATATAGAAAAAATAAATCGAAGCTTTAATACTCAGGGTGTGTTGGCTATCATTTTCAGTGTGAATCATCCATCTGAGTTTGGAATGTTTATTTCTTTTTGACTAATATTAATATACACGAGGGAACAATATCCTTAACTTTAGGCTGACAAGACATTGAGATAAAACAATAAACGACTACGTGATACATTGACACAAACGAGAATCTTGCCCATTTGCCTGGCAAATATACTACAGAAGTTATGGGATGATGCCGTACTAGAACGAACCTCTCTAAATCCAGATCACTTGTCACCCATCTTGACTCGGGATGTCTATTTAAGAGCAACGGAACTTGATTAAGAGTTGTCATGCGATTTTTTTTAGGAAATGTGATTACTGACCATATATATTCCGACGATTAAGCCGAACAGACCAATCGCACTGCCGAAAATTTCAACGATGAGAATTTTAACGAAAAGAGCTGGATTAGCAGCATCAGCCAGAGCTGCCCCAGATCCAACAATCCCGACACACATCCCACAAAACAAATTCACAAGTCCAACTGTTAATCCGGCTGCGAACATTAAGTACCCAGACATGCAGTTTCGTCCTTTGATTTCCATGTTGCCTTCCGACAGGGATTCCGAGTAGGGCTACGATTCACAAACGTGCACTTACAACATATGTGATATTTGAATCAAACGCAGTGAAAACACATCTTGCATCGTACCCACCTCAATTAATCCAGCAAGAACAATAGCTGTGATGAGTCCATAAATCGCGACAGCTTCGCAGAAAATAACAGAGATAAGGTTTTTTGTCTTGATTCGAGGCGCTTTGACACCTCCTCCAATAATTGACACACCAGTGGTGTAAATTCCCCTGAAATTTGAAAATAAGCACATTTCCATTTATTTACTCGTTCGTGGCTCCGAAGTGCGTCTTAATTATGATTGGTCACATTGAATAACTGTTGTATCATCAAAAACTTCAATACAACTTACATGGCTGCCCCTACGACTGACAAAGAAACAGAAAGTCCAGCACCAGTTGCTGCCCACATGTAGGGCGATGTCTGCGTTAGAAACCTAGAAGGATACGTAAACGATTTATCATTGTAGCACAAATTAATATCAGATTAAGTGAATTGGAATAGAATCTGTGTGGTTTTACCATCCGAAGTCTATCCTTTCGCCCTGCCCAAGAATGATTATGTAGAATAGTCCTAAAAAGGAAATGTACAATTTAGCTCGTATTTCAATTTCAATAGCAGTTTTTGTTTTGTCATATAGATATGTCAGAATATTGCATCGTCGTCAATTTTTAGTCAAATAAATAAGCTTACCAATAAGAACCGCGGCCGTGACTGAACTGAGAACGACTGTGTAGGCCACAATGGGCCCTGCGCTAATATATTTGTACATTCTGTCTTTCTGTCAATCTAGAAAAATTGCAATTGGGAATATTTGAATCAAAATCAACTAATTATAAAAAACACGAAAATTATGTTGAGAACTGAAATAGGCTGCCAACGCAAGCAGCAGCTGATCAATTTCAACTTCCAGACAGACGACCACAGAAGAACGGATTTAAGACTTACTACGACTGCTGGACAAATGCATCCGTCCCGTGGAATGTTGAAATCCCCAAAATCCCAATCCAAACGCTGGCGTTGATTTGTGCTAATTACTGATGAATCCTGAATGACTGATGAACACAAAACGACTGATTAAAACATTTATTTTCAATTTCTTGTCATACGTCAGTAAATTAATTCACAAGTACTACGCCCAGGTCTTATGAGCGAAGAATTCAAAATCCAGACTCGCGTCAGAGTCACATGTACTCGTAATCCAGACACCAGCACACTGCACCGCACTCCTTCAGGCGGCACTTCATATTTTTGCACCATAATTTTATCAACAAAAATTTTCATTCTTGAAGTGTGCCCAAAATCGGTTTTGAAACTTTGGAAAGATTTCTTAATGATTCTGTGCCAGTGCCAATTGTGCAAAAAGAACTTGATTAAATATTGAAAAACAAATCCTTCAGTGATGAACAATATCTTCGGTTCCTGTGCAAAACTTTTTCAACCAGTCCAAGCCTTTTCTGGTAAGTTTTCTCAATTACATTTGAGTATTGCATGGGGAATGCAGTTTGAATGGACGAGAAGACGAGATATGCAATTAAAATTAGATATTACATTATGATAAAGAACTAAAAAGTTAATTGTTTTATTATTATTTTTTTGATATGTACAGTTGGTGTTAGGCATGCGAGTAAAAAGGCGAGTGGAAGTGCCAGAAATCCAAAATCTTCTCGAGGACAACATCGACAAATCATGGTACATGACGGAGGTCACATCCTCGTCTACGACATACTGGCAACGCAGAGAAGACTGAATTGGCATTGTGGAATGAATGTAAGATTTTAATAGATGAGATTTGATTTGATAGGAGTTAGGCAGGCATTAATTTGGACTTTGTTCTTAGTTTTTTTAATGTAAAAATATAATGTATGTGTTTTTGATGATAACTAATAAAGTTCAGGAATTGCGTTTTTAAATGGTTTAAATGGCAGACCCCATTAGTTTAGCCCGTTTTAATTACATAATAGAACTGGGATTTCCTAA
>JAQGCM010002435.1:0-11227 GCA_034699705.1 Hymenaphorura dentifera
TAGTTGTAAGTTGACTGAAGATTTCGGGCCTCTGGCCAAGATTTAGTTTCTACCCTTGACGGTCTTGTACAGCGCCACGCCTTGACGCCAGCGTGTCAACGAAAATCAAGATTAGTTTAATATTTACTATTTTAACCTTGTTACGGTATCTGTTCATATTTAAACGTTTTCTTTTGATGGAATAAAAAAAAACTAATTAGAGAAGAAAAAAAAAAAGGACATATAACTATTAATATTTTTTTTAATTCCGCCTTGCAAAGTTGAGTTTTTTAGTGACTTTGAAAGTTACCAAATTTTCAAACATTTTGCTTTCAAATTTCACTACTCATACATCGAATCGGATCCGCCAGCCTCAACCGTTGATCCAGATCAGACTAATTCAAACAGATTGGCGATTTTTTCATCGAATCCAGGTGAGGTCAGATTCGATTATACGACGAAAATAAATGGTAACCACACTACGATCAAATCTAAGTATATCACACAATTTTCTTCAAATCTTTGATCAGATCGGATCGATTGATTG
Source organism: Hymenaphorura dentifera (assembly GCA_034699705.1). NCBI lineage: Eukaryota > Metazoa > Arthropoda > Collembola > Poduromorpha > Onychiuridae > Hymenaphorura > Hymenaphorura dentifera. The sequence goes on from JAQGCM010002435.1 coordinate 527, forward strand.
ATCGGTACTTCGAATTGGTTAATATATGCGGCGACCAAGAAACCATAAAGACTAAATGGAATGGTATTCGGACAGAAAGAAGAATTAATCTGATATGGTTATCTGTTCCGAGTTCAGAACAATACAAATTCTGGATGGCACTTAAATCGACTTCCAGCGCTTGGGAATGTAGAATTCTAGCGAAGGTTTGCACAATTAACGCCGATGGGACTGAGCAGTGCTTCAAACTGAGAAACAAGTTTCACAATTAAATATTGCAAAGCGGATGTTATTACTGTCTGTGACCAGATAAAATATATTTAGATACATTACCACAAAAGCTGCGGCGTACGGATGTGCAAGTTGTCACCGTCATTTTCTATATTTCAATTGAAAAATTCAAAGCATCCCGGGATTGCGTTTTTATAGATACTTAAAAATTCAAGTAGCGATTAGTAACTCTATAAAATATGCAAAGCTGGACTGAAAATCTCACTCAATTTGAATTTTGAACCTCAACACTGTCCAAATTATTACAATCATTACAGAAGGCCGTCAAACATTTGAAGGTTGAGTTTTGATAATAAGCAATTGCAGCAATTAGCCCAAGTCAACGATTGCGTTACTAAATCTAATCTCATTTGATTCCAAGCAATTTACAATGAAATCGTGGGGGTTGCCTTGATTTAATTAGAGGTGTAATGTTTTTACAGTTACCAGCTCCTTTTCAGGGGAAGCAAGTCCACTGTTGTTTTCTAATGGCTTGCAGAATGTTTCACTGCAATGAGAAAAATGGTTAACTCGTCCGTATTTCTTTAAAAATCGAACATTTCAAGCAAATTTGAACATACTTTTATTAAATTAAGGCACTTTTTGGCAATACTTCAGGACCAAAGAAGTGGACAAATGTACGAAAAAAATAAAATTGCACAAATAACCAGAACCTACCCTACTGCAGTATTTCGATGCAGCCAAGCCTTCAAATTTGTACTACATTGTTGCTTGGAAATTTGCAATTAAGTGAGAGATGTTATTATTGATTCAGTACTATCAGTGCTATTATATCATTATTATTTTCTCAGGATCCGGTCGAGGTACGAAGTTGAAATTTGAAAGTCAAATGCTTCAACTTTTTGTAAGTTTCGAGCCATCAAAAAAAACAACTTTGCTAGCCTTATTCTAAAATAATATTAATAGTTTCTGGATTTGCTACTTTGCTTTTGGACAATGTTAATTAAAAAGTCAGACTTGTGTTTGTTGTAGTGAACAAATTGTAGATCATTTTCAGTAATACAAATTCTGCATGGCAGTTAAAGCTAAATTTGATTCTCTATAATTCAGATAAATTTAATAAAATTTAAAAAATATTTTACCAGCAAACATCAAATTCTAGCTAAATTCTAACTCCAACATATACATTAGAATTAATTGGATATAAAATTCTTGCTATTAAAATAAATTTTCATAAATCAGCTGCCATTCAGAATTTGCCCTGTTATGAGAATTGATGAAAATGAATGAATTGACGAAAAACTTGACCAAAAACCCTGAAGTATGACCGCTGAGCTGAAACAGCCGCGGATTCAAAAAAAATTCAAACTTCCATACGTCTAATTTCCAAAGTCGACAATATCCCATCTTTGGTATCATATTGAAAATTTGAGAGTGATGAGATAACAAGATAACAAAACTTCCGGAATAGGCAAGTCAATCCATGGAATCTAAGAAGATAAAATGTACATTGTGTTGTCCACAAAATATTTTAACCGTCTTCAAACGCATTCGACTGTTCGGCCTAGATTTTGATGCAGCTCAATTTCAATGTTACCAGACTTTGAAACATTATCTGGTCAAATTATTTGGCGGTGCTCACAACAATTCAAATTCTTATTGGCACGTTAATTACGAAATATATATTTTAAAAGCACACATTAATTTTTATTCAATTACCCTAGCATATAGGTTCAGGGGTCACAAAAACTAATTGTCTGTTACAACTAACCTGAGTTAGCAATTTAAAGACTGCAAAATGCAGTTTCACAATTCTATATTTCTGTCAGTTTTGATAGAACGAGAAACAATGTCGATACAAATTGCAAATTCATAAAATAGGTGTGGAGTTTTAGCTAGAGAATTTAGGAAACTTGGGAGCACAGAAATAAATGAAAAATTGACACCGCCAACAAGTCATTTTTGTGGTCAAGTTGGGGCGCGGGTTTACAGTCGTAAATTGTGTGTGGAATTATAGCTAGCAAGAATTGATGAAGCTTTACACAAAAATAAAAATTAACTGCTTTTCTGAATATTTAACACCAACAGCTCTAGAATGTCAAGTAAGCAGAGCAGCGAGTCAAGACCAAGATGATGAAAACTTTACAAGAGCTCTACAGATGCAGTTTGTACCAAAATTAATAAAAACTAGATAACAACGCGTAGCGCTGAGAGATGTGCATCTGGTCAAATTTTATGTCAATGCTAGTAGCAAAACAAGTTATGGATGGCAGTTTAATTGTGAAAAATTATATAGACTTTTTGCAGTTTTCAAAACTAACAACGAGTGACTGAACGGTGTCACAACCTAAAGCACAATTCTCCAGTCTGTCCCTGTAGCTTAAAGAACATGTTTTAAGTAATGTGAAATCAGTTGACAGTTGAATAAAGTGCAGTCTAAAATGCCAAATATTTTACCACTTTTTCGTGCTAGACTTACGCAAAACTTAAAAAATCTGATGGCCATCCTTGCGATTCAATGCAATATTATTGTGCAAAAAATCACTGCCATTGTGAGAAACTTGTAATTGTTAAAAATATTAAAATCTGCAACAATATTTTTTTCATTCTAAATTCATTTGCATCTAATGAGATGAGATTAAGTTACGATAGTTGAGTCGGGCGCCGGGCTAGCAGATTGTTGTATTTGATTCCGATGGCAGGATGGCACCTGCCAGATTTTACCAAAGTTTGAAAACTGACAATTGGATGATTGCCTTGATATGATTGTTAGACTATGGACGGCGTGAATGTTTTAAAAGTTCAACAACCAGCTTAGCTTAGTAGTTGGTGCATGTTACACGTGAAGTTAGTACTAGTCGTGAAGTACTCATTTTAATACATCAAAATAAAAAAGCTCCAGTCGATCCGCTAAGAAATCCTTAAATTTTTTATTTGATCTTAAGCATTATTTGATGAAACTGTGTGGAGATTTGATTCCCAATTCACTTTTCTCCCGCCAAACCAATTTTAAAACTGATTTGAAGTTGTAATGACACGATTAACCGCTGCATTAATTTTCACTTTAGTACAAAAATGGTCTATACTTTGCACATTTTTTTCTGTTTTTATAATAAATTTCTACACAAATTCAAGATCCAGCTTAGAAATTAATTGAAATTCAAACTATTACAAATAAGAAGCGCACCACGCACTAAAGACAGAGTGGAATTTCATGTGGCACTTTTAATTTTCTGCCCAAGCCACAACTCTGTCCACCCTCTCTTGAATATTTGAACAGGCTTCGTCCAACACTTTGAATGGAATCTGCTGGTCCTCCAAAAATCCCTTGAACAGATTTCCAAATCTTACATATTCTTTCCAATCTTGAGGCATTCTCCTGACCCCGTCTTCCTTTAGAAATTCCTTGTTTGGCAGAAGAAGAACGACCAAAGATTTCTTTTGATTTTGATAGCGCTGAGCCAAAATGCTCCACTCTTCCATCTCACAAATTAATTGCCAATCATCACGCCCTGGCGAGTGCATCATGGTGTAAACAATCGGGTCAACGCCATTCCTGTCCGAAATAAAGAATTGACCTGATTTGGTCAGCTTTTCTTCTGCGAGGAATTGAGCGTCGAAAATATGTCGTTGCATTTCAAAACATTTTCCAGAGGTGATGGTAGCGGCAGAGTAGTTCTTTTTCTTGAGCACTTTTCTAGCAATTTCGAAAAGGACGGGAGTGTTGGTTCCGTAATATTCGAGCAGGGCGTTGGTCAGCGTTGACTTTCCAGTCGACTGAGGGCCAACCAAATAAATGGTTTTTGGAAGGAGTTTTGTTGTTGACATTTTCTCGGGTTTTCCGGGTTCAAATACTGCAAAAATTAATTTAACAATTTGGTTTCATCGTTAAAAATTGACAAACATCTTAGACCGGCGTTAAGTAAAATCAAAACTAGCCAAAGTATAATTTCCCATTACGGAGACTAAGCCAAAATTGAAGACGCAATTCTAATTGCAGATATTTTTGATCATCTTCGGATTCAAATTCAAGGAAACTTACTAAAGTTCAAAGTTTTCTGCAAAGAAGTTGTAATCCATTTTTTTCGGATGAATAGAATTCTTGAGTTTCTGTGTCGTGACTACGGCACAGAAATCCCGCTAAGCTAACTCTGGCCAGGCAATTTGCGAGCAGACTCTTACATGCAGAAAATATTTGTGGAACAGACGAGACAAATATTTTTTAGCAACAAAGTCGATCTTGCTCCCCGTCGAACGTACTTGTAATTGCTGAATGAGAGTGGAGAATTGGGAACAATGAGTCTCAAAATGTGTTTAGTTATTACATCATCATCAAGCTGCACCGTTTATAAGGAGCCCAACACTTGGATGAAAGTAAACAATTTTTTATGTATTTCTGTCCATTTATGTGCATGCTGCACCGATTATAATAGTGAGGAAACGCATCGATTGAAATAAACAATTTTATATTTCTGTCCAACTTGCTAAACGAAAAACAATCTAATAAATAAAATTGTCAATTGTTTCCGCATGACTTGCTCTAGATTTGGCAATGTAGTGCTGCAATGAGCAATGAGAGAATAAAATTGGCATTCATAATCTACCCTAAGCGACGACAGTTTCAATCAATGATATTAGATTAAGATAAACAAGCACCCAAACTTTGGGGAGTCTGCCGACGTCGTTAATCATTGCTAAATTTGCAACTAGTCAAATATTTCATTACGCTCTTGTAGAAATAGAAAAGTAACTCATTTCACAAATCAGCAACAACAAAAAATTAATCTGATTTATTGCCATCGTCAAGTGAATATCGAGTTACCGAGGACTTGTTTTGTGTAAACAATTTGGCTTGGAGTGCTGCTGCTGATGGGTGAAAGAAATTACATGAACTAAATGTTGTCCATCATTATGCAAGTAGTGGCACTTGCAGTAAATCAACGAAAGGATACTACAATAAATAGTTGAGAAGTTTAATTTCCCATCGACAGTTCTGCTTCTACCATTTACCAAAAAAAATTCATTGTTGCTTGAATTTTTTTTTTAATTTGACACCCAAAAAGTGGCTTTCGTTTGAAAATGACTGAGAAACTGAAAAACGATATTTGGTGCTTAGAACCTCTGAAGTCTCCCTACTTAGACCGAGTGTGGGAATTTCCGGCGAGGCCAGAAATCTCTGATAATTTAATTTAAGAAGAACGACGAAACGGTATCTGGTCAAGTTTATTTGTCGGAGCTCATAACTACACAATTTGTGAATGGCACTTAAGCTGACTGCACAAAATGATTTTAGCAGTACGAAAAACAACACATTTGTAAAATTACTTTATTATTTACCAAGCTCACGGTGAAGTTCAAATTTGCTCAAAATTAGGGGGACAAAATATTTGCAGCACTCGATTTTATTTTTTGTCTACGAATGACCAAATACAGAATATTTACGATAGAGATAGTTCGATTCTTTTCTCACCCGTTCTTCGTCTCTAATTCTCTAATACATAGTGGCATGTTGACAGACTGCAAAATCTCGTCAAACTTCTGCAAAATGACAATATTAATTTACTTTTTAATTTAATGATTCGTAAAAAAATATTTTTGCTTTTCCACAGTAAGGAAATGAGAATTTGAGCGAATTTCCTTACAGCAAAAATTTTGCCAAAGTATTTTTAAGCTGCCACTATTTTCTTACAAACTTTGAAGTCCGGTGTCATTAAAAAAGCGCCTTGACCTAGCACATTCTTTCTAGATTTTGTGGGACCCCAATGCAACACTGAGAAAACATCAAAACTTGCCTCTTCAAATAATAATTTTCTAGTCTACAAAATTTTTAAAGTTGCACTCCAAAAATTCATCAGAAAGAGTCCTCGTCAAAAGTTAATTTTCATGAGTTAAATCAAATGCGAAATTCCAGCTCTCAGATCTCTTCTGATCTGAAATTTGAACAAAACTACTTACACGCAAAACGCAGTTTGCTTCTTGAATACTGAAAGTCATAAATACATAAATATTCATTTAGTTTGACTACGGTGACTTCCACAACCAAAACCGGAACTGAGCATTTGTTGTCAACTTTTGCAATAAGGAGTTCTTTCTTCTTTTTGGAATATGATTTTTTTTTGGACTTGTCTTTGAGAATTGCCAAATTGATTTTGCCGTGAGATACAAAAGTGAATACATTTACAAGGGAGACTTCCGAGGTGTTCCAAGCACCTAATACAATTTTTTTGCACTCCCTGGCATGCCATGGTGAGAATTAACAGACTTTATTATTGCCTGTGAACGATTAAATACGAAATATTGAAATATTCTTTGCGTTCAGGTCACTTACGGTGTGATTTTGATTGTGAGTATGGATCGGATCGGATTCATTCACTCAAAACAACAAAAGGAGTCTGCAAAGATGTAAAGAATGGTGTCTATAAAGAGCGAAATATTTCACTTACTGTACTGATAACTTCTGATTCCCTGCTAGAATAATTCAAGGTGCTACATTGGAACCAATAATATTTTTGTCAATGTGGACAACAAAGTTGATCTATTTATCGGCTTTGAAAAAAACATTGATTATTTCAGACCTTTTAGGATTCGCCGCTGATTCAGGTTAGCAGTCGTAGTGCGCGGGTGACTTCGATCCAATTTATTTTCTGGGCCAACCCCAGAATGGAATAACCAGATTTCTTTGCAAAATCACATCAGATCAACCAATTTCTTGGTACAAAACTTGATTCGAACTCGTAAAATATTCATAAAATTTAAATCAGATCGTACGAGAATTGAAAACTAGTTCGCAATATTGAAATCGAGGCTATGCTTGCAATTGTGTTCATTGTACTGTAAGGTGTGTCACCAGTATCTCACTTGTACAAAAGTGACACTTGTCACAAATCAGCGACAAAACAAATCTGATTTAACTCGGTCTGCCTCAAAGTGATCGAGTAATCAAGACTTATTTTGTGTAAGCCATTTATTTTACTCCTCCCACCAAACTTATCAGATTGTCGTTGCTTCAAAATTTAACAATTTCGCACAGACAAACGTCACTTTCGTTTGTTTGATTACCGGGTTCCATGGGACCTGAAGAAATTTATGGTAATACAGTGACGATGAAAATGACTACACAACACATTTTTAGCATGCATGTCCGATGTATCAGGTTTGATGAGCTTGACAGCTGAACAGAGGACTATTTTTATTCGGTGTCGAATAAAAGGGATAAAAACGTACACCCAGGTGAAATGTGTCAAATTGTAATTACTCGACTTAATTAAATAGTGAATCGCCCTAAATACTTTTAAAATGTTGAACGGCGGACTAAAAGGTAGAGCGGAATTCGTTCAGAATTTCACATCTGGCATTTTTTATTTAAATTGTCGAAAGCAATTCTAATATATGGTTCAAGAGTTGTAACTATTAATATTTTTTTAATGCCGACTTGCGAAGCTGAGTTTTTCGGTGACTTTGAAAGTTACCAAATTTTAAACTTTTGGCTTTCAATTTCACTGCGCAAACATCAGATCAGATCCGCGAACCGTTTGATTCGATTATACGCTAAAATTAGATGGTATCCATACTGCTGTCAGATCAAAGCACATCAAAGATTTTTTTTCAACACTTTGATTAGATCAGATCGATCGATCAATATTCCAAATTGGATAATCGGTGCCGTGAAAAAGAAACCATAAAGACTAAATTGAATACAATTCGGTCAGGACCTAGGATTGATCTGATAATTTTATTTGATCCGAGTTCAGAACAACATAAATTCTGGATGGCAATCAAGTTGCACCTGATCGACTTAACAGCTACAGCGCGTAGGAATGTAGAACAATTATTCTATCGAAGGTTGGACTTTATACAATTGACTAAGGGACTGAGCAGTGCTTCAAATTTAGAAACCAGCTTTAAAATTAAATATTGCAAATCGGATGTAATTACAGTCTATGACCACCTAAAATATATTTAGCTATGCTACCACACAAGCTGCAGCACGCGTATGTACAAGTTGTCACCGTCAACATCTATGTTTCAATTAAAAAGTTCAAAGCATCCCGGAATTGCATCTTTATCGAAAACTTAAAAATTCAAGTATCGATTAAGTAAAAAGTATGCAAAACTGGATTGAAAACCTCACTCTGTTAGAATTTTGAACCCTAACGCTGTCCAAACTATTACAATCGTTGCAGAAGGCCCAGATTTGATTGCAGATTTGCAAGTTGACAAGAACCTTACAAACAATTGCAACAATTAGCCCAGGTCAACGATTGTGTTACTTAATCTAGTCTCATTGGATTCCAAGCAATTTACAATGAAGCCTTGGGGTTGTCTTGATTTAATTAGAGGTGTAATGTTGCTACAGTTACCAGCTCCTTTTCAGGGGAGCAAGACCACTGCTGTTGTACAATGGCTTGTAAAATGTTGCACCGCAATGCGCAAAATGGTGAACTCGTCTGTATTTCTTTAAAAATTGAAAACTTCAAGCAACATGTTTTTAATAAATTAAGACACTTTTTCGCATTACTTGAGGATCAAAGAAGCGGACAACTGTACCCCTCCCCGCACCCAAAAATAAAATCACGCAAATAACCAGAACCAACCCTACTGCAGTATTTCGATACAGCCAAGCCTTCAAATTTGTACTGCATGGTTGGTTGAAAATTTGCAATTAAGTGAGAGATGTATGTCTATTTATATGGAAGGACAAAGGAAAAACCATATCTGGTCAAATTATTTGTTGGTGCTCACAACAATTCAAATTCTTATTGGAACTTTAATTAAGAAATATATATTTTAAAAGCACACATTTGCTTGGAGCGGAATTCAAATCCTCCTCTTGCGCAAGGTCCCTAATTGTAGTAGAATTTGCGTTGAATTCTACAACAAGTACAAGTCTGTCTTCTTAATTAAAATTGTCGAAAAGAACGCTAGCAGAACTGGCAACTGTTAATATTGTTTGAAATTACGAATAGCAAACATGAATTTTTTGGTGACTTTGAAAAATACCAAGTATTGAGACAATTGACTTTCAAATTTTCTTGCTCTTGAGGTCAAATTAGATCATCCCCAGTGGTTGACTGGCGCTACTAATTTGGCTTAAATTTTGAGCATGAAGAACCGAAAAACGCTTACAATATTTTCTTTCTCTACGCGACGAAAGCTTCATTCAGATAAACAAACAATTTTTCGTCCTTTGGAGTGTATATTTCTTTACATAATTTCAATAGTCCTACGCAATTTGCCCAGCGACAAATTTAATTTCTGTGTAAATTTCGAGGACTGGTTTTTGTGAAAACAATGCTTTGGTGGCAGGAGTTCTGCTGTTGTAGCTATGAAAAAGAGAAATAGAATGAACTAAATAAATGCCCATCAATCAACGGTTTGTAAATCAATAAAGAATTTCAAGTTGACATTTTTGACAAAAGTTGAGATTTTCTCAACTTTTGTCGCCGTCGTCCACATGATGAGTTAAGTAAAACACGCGGTGTATTGCTTTTTTGTTTTTACTGGATTTATGCTAATTTGTATTTACTGGATTTATGCTTATTTGGCAAACAAGCAAGCGTGGCAGCAGGACCAGCATAAAAAAATACAATTTGCCGCGTACAGTTGAGGTTTCTCGTTCCCCGTTGAGGTTTCTCGTTCCCAAGGATTCACAGATCAGAACAAATTGTAGTATTGTAAATGCAATCCTACGCAAGCCTTCAAATAAGTTGCTTGAAACTTTTTTGTAAATTAGCATGAGAAATGTACGACATTGTGTATGCAAATGACAAATTTTCAAATAGTGAGGAATGAAAAGGATCGGACATAGCACACATCTAGTCATTTTATTTGTCTATGATTGCAACTGTGCAACTTCTTGGTGGCATTTGATTCTAACACAACAGCAATCAACAAATTTTTATTTACGTACTATCAGACCCTCCCGGTCTCGGCCCTCTATCACGGGCCCGGCTAGGTTGACACAAAAAATAAGTGACTGCGGTGGGACTCGAACCCACGACCTCTACCTTTAGCCGGTATTGCTCTTCCAACTTAGCTACACTGCCACAATTGATTATCTCCTGTGTCAACCTCATAGCCCCTTTCCTCCTAGTTTGTCCAACTATTTTAGTGTTTACAAAACTCACGGTGAAGTTCAAATTTGCTCAAAATTCGGGGACAAAATATTGCAACACTTGATTTTATTTTGTGTTTCGAATGACCAAATACTATGGAATATTTACGATAGAAATTTTTCGCTCCTTTCCTCACCCGTTCTTGTTGTCTAATGCTTAGTGGCAGCTTGACAGACTGCAAAATCTCGCCAAACTTCTGCAAAATGCTAATATTTACATAATTTACAATAATAATGATTCGTAAAAAAAATATTTTTGCTTTTCCACAACAAAAAAATGGAATCTGGTCAAGTTTATTAGTCGGAGCTCATAACTACACAATTTGTGAATGGCACTTAAGCTGACTGCACAAAATGATTTTAGCAGTACGAAAAAC